>JAGDQP010073813.1:0-10344 GCA_022664845.1 Lepisma saccharinum | reverse complement strand
TGTGTGTGTGTGTGTATGCTAATGTTAAAAGACAGGTAATGAAGCGTTCATAATGAAAGTTATTAATTAAAGTACAATCACTATTGGAAAGGAACAATGAAGTAAGAACTGAAAATAATTAGTAATTTTTCAGAAGAAATACAAGTAAATAAATTAACATTTAATATATGTAAACAATAGCAAAGAATGAATTTTGTAGATTAAAGAAACAATATTTGTCAACATGAAAGAGGACAATTATGCTTGAACGATACAAATCAATCAAAGAACCGTATCAAGGAATTTAATATTCATGCAAACGCGCAATTCTTTTAAACATGTAGTGTAAAATGTAATGAACAAAAGTCTGACGATGGTTGTAGGAAAGAAGAGTGACTTACCAGGTGTGTAAATACGAAACCGGAATTTGTGCATAGACGGCGTTAGCTCTTACTGTGGTTACCATAAAACTGCATCCTTGGCGCCACTTGCTTGTTTTGACTGCTGATAACGATTTAATAGCGTTGAACATAGCGCAATTTGTACCTACAAACTACGATGTGCGGACAGCATTGATTTTTTGTTACTATTTGAAGAAAACTGCTGCAGAATCGCATCGCAAGCTTGTCGAAACTTACGGCGATCATGCTCTTGGTAAGTCACAGTGCTATGCGTGGTTTAAAAGATTTTAAAGTGGCGATTTTGACGCGAGAAACGAAGAACGTGGAAGACCACCAAAAAAGTTTGCAGACAGCAAATTGTAAGCTTTGTTGGATGAGGATGATGCTCAAACGCAACAACAACTTGCGGATCAATTAAATGTGACACGAGAAGCAGTTTCCATACCTTTAAAAGCCATGGGCAAGATTTAGAAGGTGGGAAAATGGGTTCCACATGCATTGACTGAACGACAGCAGGAAAACCGAGAAACCACTTGCGAAATTGTGCTCGCCAGGTACAAAAGGAAATCATATCTCCATCGAATTGTGACTGGTGACGAACAGTGGATCTATTTCGAGAATCCTAAGCGTAAAAGATCAATGGTAACTCCAGGAGAACCGGCGACATCGACTGCAAGACCAAATCACTATGGACGGAAGACAATGCTTTGTGTTTGGTGGGATCAGAAGGGAGTGATCTATTATGAACTGCTGAGACCTGGCGGAACCGTTAATATCCAACGTTACCGACAACAAATGATCGATTTGCATCAAGCTTTGAGTGAAAAACGACCATAATATGACCAAAGACAACATAAAGTGATTGTGCTTCACGATAATGCACCCTCCCACACAGCAAAACCGGTCAAGGAAACGATTGCAACGTTTGGCTGGGAAATCCTTCCGCATGCGGCTTACTCACCCTTCCGGTTTTCACTTATTTGCATCCATGGGACACGCACTTGCTGACCAGCGCTTTACATCTTACGAAAATGGCTTGATGACTGGTTTGCATTACAAGAGGCACAGTTTTTTAGGTCTGGCATCCACACACTGCCGGAACGATGGCAGAAATGTATCGCTAGCGATGGGTAATACTTCGAATAAAATAGTTCTTAGCATTGTCATCTAATCACTGTGTCTTTTCTGTACATAAATCCCTGTTTCATATTTACGCACCTGGTAACATGTAACCAAGTTGATTAATGACATTTATATGAACGCTTATTGAGGAATGAATGAAGGTAATTTCATGATAAATTGTGAAATGTTGGCAAGTTATGCTTCTTTTGATCTTTATGACCTTTCCAGTTTCCAACAATCGTTAATAATAGTGGAATCCTTTGATACTATGAAAGAAACTACATGAATCTGCGTAAACTTCATGAACTTGCAGCAGATCGGATGCTGCAAGAAGCATCTACCTGAATCAGTTTCTATGCCACCTAACAACTTTTGGCCTAACAAATTCCAAATTATATTTAACCGAATTTACTCTCATGAATCAGCCAAGCTTCTTACTGTAAAAGGTGACCATTTTAGTAGAAGCAATATACGGATTGACCTGGAAGTAATTACAACACAAATAATTTCTGAAGCAGGATATGTAGAAAAATGTACTTAGTTATATTTAAAAATCTGCCATTCAACTACTTGGGGGAAAATCCGCCATTTTGGAAAATGGTGGCTGCTAGTTCATCTTCAAAATTTAATTGAAATGCTGCTACAGATTGCAGTATTCAAATTAAGAAATTAGAAAAAGGTAAAAATTTGTACAAAGACGTAATATTTCTTTCAGTCCTCGTTATTATTAACAACTTATATGTATTCGAAATAAATTAATTAAAACAGTGTAGCAATGTAATCCTTAAAACAAATAATCTTCACAGAATTTAGTATTTCTCCACATTGTCCCAACTTTCTCCCAGACACTGTTCGTACGCAAATTGATGCACCAGTTCCCGCTATAGTTAGCAATTTTCGTGTATTTGTATATACATCGTTATTATTCAACAAACAGGAAAGAGAAGAAAACAACTTAAATAATTAACCTTGCAATACAACAAGTGCAATCATAAAACCCCGTAATTTTTAAATAACAAGCTGAAATTTAGTATAAATAATCACAATGCTGCAATGAACAAGATTCCAGAGATTCCAAAAAATGTACTTGGGAAAATTGCATCTTGGCAATGCTCGCTTTTGTATCTTTTTACATTTTCAATATTTTATTGCGTCGTTTTCGTGTTCAAAAGATAAAAAAAAACTTTATTTGAATAGATGGAAATTCACCTGAAATATGTGTATCTTCCCATTGAAATGGACTACCATGAATCCAATCTTTTTCGACTGGAATTTTTTTTTATCTTTTCACCAATGAAAATTCAATCTACAAGAGTGGTTCCCCTTTCCGCTCAAATCGAGTGGAATTTCGCTCTCTTGATTTACTGTGCAGCAGTACGAAGGAAAAATATTATAAATTTTTACTTGAAAAATTAATTTACCGAAAAAATATCGAAAATGTCCATGGTCTATTCCTCAGATCAGTGCTCCCTCATAAAATTCCTGGGTCTTCCCCGTCCCCATATAAATTGTTGATAAATGGATAAGATGATTTTTTGCACACTCAGCAGAATATGCACCTTTCCCCCCCAAAAAAAAACTTTTCCTGGGCATCCATTGTACTCTTCTTTAAACATTGGCGTTCGCCTAAAAGATACCTTCAGATATGTGGCGTATGCGTGATGTGACATTTTGGTGAAAATGTAGAAATTTACGAAACATAGGTCTATTATGTGTCCTTGATATGTCTGCACTTGATTTAAACATATTGCAATAAATAGCCCCGCTATTCAGAAGTTTCTGGAGCGAAATGTGCCAGATAAACCGTGGAACAAAAGCCTACGTTACATGCTCTTCCCATTACTGAGTGCCTTAAACATTATTAATAGGGAAAAAATAGTGTATCAGCTACTTTGGTTAAATTGCTATCACTACTACGACGGATGAAAGTAGGATTCGGGAAATCGCATGTTCAATCATAGCGACCGACCGTCCTGACTGAGTTTTCATGGGTTTCCTGTCACACCAGGACAATGCCGGATGGTACCTTCAACTTATACCCTGTCTGACACCTTTCCTCTTCTCTATCCTGGTCCGAGTCTTAGATGCCGGAAGACCATTAATAATATTTTCGAATTCGAATCCCGCGGTCAAAGTTTCCCAGGGTCTTCCTCAGATTCACCAGGGGTGTACAGCGATGTTACGCAGTGTTCTGTTTGTAGCACACGATGGTTGGAACTTTCCCCTCTCTGCAAACATCTTTCCAGGCTTTGTTTACATATATATACATACCTCTAGCCTGGAATATGGGCGATTCCAAAATACCGTATAATAAATATCTCACTAATTCTCCCCCCTCTCTGGAACTTGTACAGTCACTTACAAAAGATAAGATTGCCTCCATGAGGTTGGATATATAAGAAACAGAAGCGTTTGCCTCCATGAGAATTGTTTCACAATACACCTAATAGACAAACAACATGACAGTACAAATATGCACCAAAACATGGAATGCCAGTATATTCCTCTATTTGGAGCAAGAAATAATTAGTAGGTGAGCATCACTTAAAGAACCACGAGGTGAACAGAAATACCATTCACGTTAAGTTCTAAGAGAGGAAATAATGCAAAGAAAAGAAAAATAATAATATGGACATCACGATCACGCAGCAATCGTCAGTATGTATTGTTCACAGACACACACACACACACAGAGAGAGAGAGAAAGAAAGAAAGAATGGAAGAAGACGGGAAAGAACGAAAAAAGAGAGGAGAAAACAAGGAAAAAGAGAAAGAAAAATGGCGTAAGACATGGAAATAAATGAAATTTTAACGCTTATGAATACACAGTCTGCGTCTCTCTCTCTCTCCCTCCTGTCCTCTTCTCTCTCGGTCTTGTTTTTTCTTCCTTAATGGGATAAATCTCTTCCAGTAGCAATCGCGAACATCACTTACAGTGCTTAATTCCTTGAAGAAAATAATTTGATATCCAGGTATTGAGTCAAACTCATGACCTTAAGAATGAGAGTCTGACAATCTGACCACTTTTAATTTATATCAAGAAATGTATACATAAGAGAAAGCTCTAATCTATAGAATAATAGAGCTTCTATCATGAAATAGTTGTCATTAAAATATAAACACTCCTAATAATTGGAACAGTACTAACATTAACATGAATTAAATATATGAGCAGAAATAAACTTATTACACAAAATAGTAATTCAAAATATAATGTTGTAGACTAAGAGAATATGTTTACAGTATAAAAACTATAACTGCATCCTTAATGAGTATATATTCAGAGTCCCGAAATATCAATTGAGTGCCATATATCACGGGATCATATATATTTATTTACAACTAAATAAATAACTCTATAATAAAACAATTGTCTCTTGATTGCTGCCAGAATAGGTTTTGCTGGATAGCAAAGTTTTCATTAGCATACAGCGGCAACATATTCAGAGCTGTGAATTGTGGTGTACTGGACCTATATTTATATGCTGATCGTAAGCAAAGCTGTCCTCCTATTGATTGTAGTCTTTAGCCCATGGTGTGCTAGAATGTGCATGGTGGAAGCTGTTCTCTGATTGGCTGTTAGCTTGGGCCAATGGCGTGATCGGATTTTCGTGGTGGAAGCTGTTCTCTGATTGGCTGTTGGCTTGGATTTTCTTACGAGCAGCATATAAATACAGGTCAAGTACACCACAAGTCACAGCTCTGAAGATGCTACTGCAGTATGCTAATGAAAACTTAGCTATCCACCAAAACCTATTCTGGCAGCAATCCCGAGAACATTGGATCGTAATAGACGCCAGCAGAACTTCATGAATAGCAACTCTATAATAATTTAAAAAAATAAACTTTTTAATAGACAAAACATCGAAAGAACTTCTTAATTTATAAATATACATTTCACGTGATATTTTTTGTTGTTCGTCTAATACAATACAAATGGTTTGAACTGTAATCTAAAATAAAATTCTTCTTCAAGCTTTGGGAAAAATGGCAAATATTGGACAAAAAATCCTTTGCCAAATATCGTTTGATGGATGTTGCCATCTGGTAAGTCGTTTCACAAGAGTCGTATAAAATTCCCATAATTGTTCATTTGCATGACAATAAAGTAATTTATGCAATAGCTCATCAACTTGAGAGCATGTGCCACATAAGTTAGGAACCAGGAGACCTCTCCTGAATAAATTGTCCTTTGTAGGTAAGATTTTATGAATATATTGAAATGCCGTGTTAAAAGACTGAGGAGTTTTTAAAACTCAAATCCTGAAACATTGCACTCAAATCAACATTAAGGTAATTCAATTGAATCAATGGTACATGTGTAAAGTGACTTTCCATTAACCAATCATAAATCTGCCTTACCGTCCAGTTTTCAATTAAGACTTTAGCCTTAATAGCGTAAGTAATAACAATAAATTCACGAGATAAATAATACACTAAATTTTTCCAGGGTAAAAGATTAAGAGGCAAACTTGTATCAATTAGAGATATAACCAAATCAAATAATTTTCCTGACATGGAGTTATAAAAATTTGTAATTATTTGTACTGTCTGATGCAATAGAAATGCATGGGCTTGCCATCATAAATGTTTAAGACCTAAGCCCGCACTTATTACTGGTAAATCAAACGTATTTCTATGTACCTTAACTGGAAATGATACCCACAGAAAATAGTCAGTGAGCGTAGCAATACGAGCCATCGTTTTGTTAAACATTGGAAATAACTGTAGTATATGGGCACACTTACTATAAATGAAGTTATTAAAAAAGTTTACTCTAGCCAATAGTGTGTCAAATAAATCACGATATGAGGCCATAGCACTACCCACTACTTGAATAAGTTTCTGATTGTTTACTGCTATTGTTTCCCTAATAGTGGGAACAAAAATAATACCTAAAATTGTAACCTGGTGGATTCTATTCCAGATTGTACATATAAGCCATTCAGAAACTGATTAGTATGCAATATCTCTGATTTACTTCTAATATTATGAATATTGGATACTTGTTCAAAACTAATTAATTGTCTCTGAATCCATTCAATTTCCTGAAGATTACGAATAATATACAGCGTGTCATCCAAATAGTTAATTACTTTTAGCTCAACACCAGTAAGAGAGATTCCAAGTAAATGATGAGTAACATTTCTAATATAGGGCATAAGAGCAATGGAAAACATAAAACAGGACAATGCGTCACCTTGACAAATTAACTGTTTTACTGAAAAGGGTACTCATAAGTCTTTTGTTTATTCTCAACATCATCTTCCGATATTATAATAAGGAAATAATATTGGCCGGGAAATTCAGTTCTTGTATTATGAATTGTAAGTATTCCAAGTTTACAGAATCAAAAGCGCTGGAAACGTCCTCTATATAAACACCAAAATCACCCACTAAGTTTTTAGTACGGGCATGTAAACTGTCTCGCTAATAAGCAAGAAACGCATAGGGATTTGCACCTGCAATGCCAGTTTGAGCCGGATCTAATAGTGTGTTCATGTGGCTTCATATGGCTTAATTCTGTCCATTATAAGTCTATTTAATATTTTATAATCGGCATTGAGAAGAGCCATTAGTTTAAATTTAGAAGAAGAACTACCTGAAGGCGGCTTAGGCAGCAATACACCGACATATTGATTAACGTCAGAATGTATAGGCGTTCCACTGAGGAACGAATTGAAAACTTGAACCAAATTAGTCCTTAACATGTTGATAAAAAATTTGAGTGAGCCCATCCGCCCCGAAGTTGCTGTAGAATTATGAAACTCGATAACATGAATGACTTCTACTAAAATAAACTGAGTACCATTTTTTTACTTTCCAAATCAGATAATACATACCATGAATCTTGTTTGGTGATGCAGTTGTTTCTAATAGCATGTTTATTCGAAAACATATAATGCAGTCTCACAGGTCTATATATGCAGTGTATATGTCTGCAGCTGTAAAAGTTTCCCCTACATTATTAACAAAATTGTGAATGAACTTCTTATTTACTAGTTTAGTTCATTGATGACATGAATTTGCTTTGGAGTCTCAATGACCCAACCTTTTGTAGTTTACTTCGCAAAACAATACCTGTGTACAATTTTTATGAGCTAATAGAATTGTATCCTGTAATCTTTTTACATAAATAAGTTTTGTTGGATCGGTAGACACCAACCTGTTAAATCTTGTTAACGTATCATATAAACACGCCACCAGGACTTTTTGATCTCAAGTTGCTATTTATGAAAAAATTTTGGACTCATATTTTATACTTTTTAAAACCACACTTTAGTGGATGGCCATTTCCCATTGGTAACTGTATAATTGTTAATTATATTATTAACTAATAATTTATAATCTGCATTTTGAAGATGGAGAGCGTTCAGCTTCCAATATGAAGACTTAACTAAATGTTTACCCATCGCCCACTTATATTGAGCGACCAAACATTTGTGATCAGAATAGCTCGAAGAAACTACCTTAACGCTGTAGATCACCCCCGCCATCTTGGTACGCACCTTCCATTGATTTACACGGGAATTGTTTTACTCATTTTATACCTCTCGGATGTAGAATATTTAAGTTCTGCTTTCACAAAATTTGTCTTGGTGGTTATTTTGACTCTTGTATAGTTTTGGTTTGTGAAGTTTCTCCAAATATATAAGTATAATGTATTATTAATAGTTTGCTATATAAATCACAATATGTTAACGGGAAATTATACTGTTCCTGTATAAATTATTACATTTTTATAAAGTAGCATGAGTAAAAGAGAACATGACGATAAACTGGGCGAAAACAGAAGTTAAAACTATACTCCTGAAAAGTATAAGCAGGGGTGGATTTCGGTTTCATTTCTTGGCCTGGCCCACTGCTCCGAAGGGGTAGATTTTTGGGGCAGTATAACGATTCATTACATAATAATAATTATAATAATAATAATAATAATAATTATTATTATTATTTGTTCCGCTATGCGTTTGGAAACTTTTGGTCTACCCCGGCGAGGCCAGTACAGGGCCGAAATCCGCCCCCTCGCTCTTTAGCTTCCCCAGAAATTAAGCTCTGATTCTAACAGACATTTAAAATCACTTACATATATGAGTAGCTTACTCTTCGTGTCTTGTTTTTGATATCTGCCAGTGGACTAGACACTAGAAGTTCAATTATTTTCTGCTGAGAAAAAAGCTCAACAATGGATTAAATTTGGACTCCGCTGAGCAACACACTTCACCCGAAGAGGCGATGTGACCGAAATCCAGAAATAAGTTACAAAATTATGTCAACATGGTTATAATGATTTTCTATCAAACTAAATTTCTCGTAAGACAAATATTTTTACACTTACGCGATTTCTTTTTAGTTGTAGCTGATACGATTTTTGCCTTGCATATTGTTCCATATTTTTTTTATTATCACTTCGAGGACCACTCTGCTGGAAATAAATTTGTGCAGGAGCATTTTGTTTCATCTTCTCGTGTAAAATTTGAAGTTACGACTTACCTTTCGATATATACAGGGTGTTGCAAAATAACAAAAACAAAACTATTTCACGGGATTCCTGCCATGAAAATTAAAAAAAAAAAAAATGATAAATGCTTTATTTCGACGATATAGACTTCCAAAAGCGTGGGAAAATGAGCTCAACCTTGATATTTCCAATACAACTAACAGAAGAATTGAGGCTTCGTGGTACCCTAAAATACTTCAATATATTTCAAAAGCGAAAATCCGGGGCGCTACTAATTTACGAAACTCTTTGAAATGTGCACAATAAAAAAAAGTTAAACACTTCAATTTACTTCTTTGTGTTAAAAACTATGTCAATTTTATGTCCAACATTCCCTATACTGACGCCGCTCAGCCTGTGTCGAGGAGATAGAGACAGCACGAGATGGTCACTATTGTTGTCGGAAACGAACAACAAAAAGAGGGTTTATTAGTCTTGTATTTAGCGACGTACTTGGCGCTTTTCTTGTGAAAAAAATATTTAAGACCAATAAATGATTTTGAATGAACTTCTGAATGGTGTGGAATATGAAAGGAATACGAAGGGGAAAAAAATGTGCCTTCTTTTTCATTTGACACTCATCCGTCCTGCCCTAAACTGCCTTTGGCAAAGGGAGAAGCACTGCATTATGACACCGACTGGGTTGTGTTTTTCGGGAGAAAATTCAGCTTGGTTTGTACATACAACTTCATTTCTTTCCATTCATTATTTCCAAACTGGGGAAAGGCTCTTCAACTTCTCCAACCACAAACCTTACTCGGTCATAAAATTCTTCATGTATACCGTAGTTGTGGCAGTGCTGGCAGCATTTTGTCCTGTTATCTCTCTCTTTCTCTCACGATCTTATCACTCACATCTTCTCTTTTTTCTGGCTCAGATGTATATATTTGAAGGGCGACGATTGACAACGTATTGCAAAATTAATCGCTTCCATGGAAAGGCCGAGAGAGGGCAAAAGAAGTTAGTGAACGTCGAAGGAACCTCAGAAATCCGAATTGTCATTTGCTTTCAGCGAGTTTATGATAATAAAAGTGGGGAAAGTGAAGACATTTTACAGAGGCCTCTTTCTTTTGTAACGGGATTATAAATGTTGGCTGTTTGTCCAGGGTGAAAAAATCTTCCAGCTTCTGCGAGATTGAATGCACATGTGCTTCCAACCATAGTTTCCAAACACTGAACTGAAAAATATAATAAACTTTCCATTTCATTATGAATGTGAAATTTTCATATTTTGAATCGTCACTCACTGAGCATGTACGGATAAGTAGAATGTTATGGATCATTCGTGTAATGAATTCATTTTTTAGAACAAGTATGAAAACACTATTTGAAATATTACAC
>JAGDQP010073812.1:0-10344 GCA_022664845.1 Lepisma saccharinum | reverse complement strand
GTTATATGCCTAAATTAATTGAATTATTCAAATTGGCGATGCTGGCGTTGTTTTGCGATTTGTAAAAGCATAAATTGGGCTCAAAAGAGTAATTATCTATGTGTTAATGTTATTTTCTTACAGATTTTTCACGTTTCCCTTACTTCAGACAAGTTCTAGGGGCAACATGAAAAATTGGCTCATTAAACATAAAACCCTGTTTCCAAATGTTTAAAAATCTCTTAGTGTTTAAACTAATTTTCTTAATATGACACACAGGCATATTTAATGCTTTCTTTTTCAGCTTATCCTTTTAAAAACCATGTTCTACCTTTTCTTCCCATGCTCTTTGATACGTTTACTTTGACTACTCTGAGTACAATCGTAGCTTTGTTGCTGAATTCTGCATTGACTGCGATGTGAAAGAAATATGTTTCCCAGATAACATTTTCCTCCTGAATATACCTTGCACCTTCATTTTTGAAATCACTGTGTAACGTTACATTAAATGCTGCAAATTTACAGAACCAGTTACTCTCAATTATCAAGTCTTCAATGTTTCGTAAGTACTGGCATCCTATAATCTTCGACCAATGCATTTCGAATCCTCATACCAATTCTGTATGTGTTTCAGGAGTGCCCTGCGAGTCAAGGAATTTAAAAGTAGGACACCCTTTGCTTATACCTGAAGTCAGTACACTTCCCATTTGGTAGAGTACATATATATTTTCTTTCCTCTTCTCTTCTCTTTTCTTCTCTTCTCTTCGCTTCTCCTCCTGCAACCTGACCCCCCACTCTACAGACCCACCCACCCCAAATCAGGTCATGCAATTGCATGACCTGCCTATATGGCGTGGGCGCCTCTGGGCATGGGGAAACAATTGCAGAGAACCAAAATACTACAGGAACAAATGAACAGATACGAAACATTTTATAACTTTTTTTTTAATTGTAAACACGGAACTTCTACGATACGACTTTTATGTTAGGTATATCAGAGACGGATTAAGGGAAAGGTTTTTAAATAGCTGCAGATCAGGGACCCCACTCCTTTTGGGACACCGCCAAAGGTAAATCAGGTATGTTTATGACTACAGGGGATATGTAACAAGGGCCCTAACAAGGTCTTTAATTAGTCTCAGGACGGGAGTCAATAGCCCAAGGCATCCAAATAGAATCCAAAATAATTTTATTTTCTGAGGAATGCTCTGCTTCAAATTAGAGCAGAGCTCGAAGTGTGTGTGTGTGGGGGGGGGGGGGCGGCTGCCCTTACCATATTAATTTTGGAATTAGTGTTCCTCTACCTTTTTCATATTGAGTGATATTATTGACTTTTTCAATCAGTCAAATATTCAAGTGTTCCTTTGCCTTTTCTAACCCACTTCGAGCACTGAATTAGAGTAGAGGTCTTGTAGAGTTTGATATAGTTACTGTATTTCATTTGGGAATGACCCCCTTCCATTGAGGTCTGGCAGAATACCTGTATTATAAATTATGTGTTCAGTAAATTTAGAATATTTTGACTGGATTATAATTGCTATGTTATCTTGTTAGGTAAAGTTATTATTACTGTGCTTACCTGGGTATGTCCCTTGAGTATATTCAAAATATTTATAATTTGAAATAAACAGCAAAGAATGTTAAAAGAACAACCCTAGGAGCGATATTGGGAGGGCAATAAGATTCGAGTCCTATGCTGTCATTTATACTCAGTGTGGTTCTCTAGGGTTTC
Source organism: Lepisma saccharinum (assembly GCA_022664845.1). Taxonomy (NCBI): domain Eukaryota; kingdom Metazoa; phylum Arthropoda; class Insecta; order Zygentoma; family Lepismatidae; genus Lepisma; species Lepisma saccharinum. Next base: position 8,633 of record JAGDQP010073812.1, on the reverse strand, counting down.
CCTCAGTTTAACAATGCGAATGCCAGTATGTTACCGAGAAAAATGCCCTAGCAGCTACGTTTTTTCCTGTCAACAGGGAGTGCTAGCCGAGGGACTTCGTTCCTCAGACGTGTGACCGCTTTAGGCCATAGCCTGTCTGTTCACCTTTTTATTCCCAATTTCTTCATTCCAGCAATTCATCCATCTGACCTGAGCCCAAGTTGCCTAAAGACCTTAAAAATTAAATTAAAATTGTACAAAACATATTTATCGTACGAATATACATGTCTAAGCGTACGTATTAAAAATGTATGTATGACTTTTGTGACTGTTTACATATAACATAAGGATTCAAGGTTTTATTATTTTATTTGACAATGGGAGGGGGTCATAGCAATGCTTGCCTTAGATTCGCTTAAAACATATTTGTGAAGATTTAAGGATAGAAAAATAAAATAGTTTTTGGACCGAGAAATAACGATAAAAAATTGAGGTCTTACGTAAAGGAGGAGGTCTGGCTTACCAATCCAACAGCAAAATGGGTACGAAAAGTCTCTGAATTTGAAATTATATTTGCGGGATTTTATGAGCATGATCTTTCAAAACGTAATTTTGAAGAAAAAGTTTCCTGAAATCGACGAACGAATAATTTCCAAATATGTTAGAACCAGAACATTTATTCGAATTCAGCACCTGAATCAAAAAGCGAAGTTAGAATCTATAAAAAGGAATGCTAGAAAGAAAAATCGGCAGTGGCTCTCGTCAAGTGCAACATAAAAGTGTTAGTGTTAAGTAGTGGAAGTAGTTGTACATAAGTTCTATGTAGTGTTTAAGTCGTCTATAGATATTTTATGGAAGATATTTATCTAAAAATAACACAATTCTATAATAATAGCAATAAACACAGTGAGGAATTTGTTGTATATGAAATACTTTTCATTGTGAAGAAGAGAGGGCTTTCGTGAAGCAACGAACAAATAGGTTGAGACGGGAAGAAACAAGGTAGGATTATAGTTATTTTTTTTAACTGTGTCTTGCAATACTTTTCTGTCTTTTACGTAGTATTTTCAAAGCAAAAAAAAAAAAAAAAAAAAAAAAGAAAGCACAAGGTAATACAAAGACAATGCTCAAGACAAAAGTAATTCTTGAGTGAAACGCGCGACGAACAAGTCCTGTTGTGTGTATGCGATGTGTGTGTGTGTGTTCGTGTGCATACGATCAGCGAGTCGGATAGAGTCCTCCACCTGACGTCAGAGCGCTCCGGCCAATGACGATGCAAATTGCCGGACTGCACCCCCCTGCTCCGTCATGGTTTCTTTATATCATCAAATCAACAATGTAAATATGCTGTTACTTAGAAATACTTTAAAGTTTGTTCCGAGTGTAGACATCCTGATATGTCAGCTAGATTCTCTCGAGATTAAAAACAACTGCAAACTGAGCGTCATCTCTCGGTCATACTAGAATGCAGAGGTCGGCAGAGGGAAATTCTAAATTTTCTTGTAACACCTATAAAAGTACGATTACCATGAAGCCAGCTAGGTAGCAGCTTTGTTAATCTACGGAGAATTATACAAATTGAGATTATTCTAGTCTCCATCTGTAAGGCCATAGAAATGTGTAGATATTTAAATTTATTTATGGCTTTTTGGTATCTTGGCTCAGGCCGAGAAATGTCTATATGCTACTTTACAAAGCTGAAACCGAGTCACTTTTGAGGATCTGGTGACCTGCCCTTACCCAGACATTGTTGACTCATGTCCGAAACTTCACCCGAATGACCCGGTCATGATTTGAATGACTCGAGACCCGGCCATGACGCAAATGACCAGACGAACTCTGACTCGGCTACCCCATAGACATGGTTGCTCAAATCCTGACCCAGTGACCTGATCTAGCTACTTTAGTTTGAATATTATTAAGTATTGTAATTGTTAGATTCCTTGAGAAGTTTGCTTATGAATGAGATTTTAAAAATATATTCATGCTTTTATCCTATTTAATACTAAAAAAAGAAAAAGAATTCTTTCAGAATAAACCTTACAAAGAGGGAGGGTATTTACACCCCTCCAGTGGTAATTTTGTCCTCTCCTGGGATATGAGACTATTTCTATGTGTTATATTACTGTTGTAAGGAACGTTTTGGTGTCACATTTTTCGTGATTTTCGTCACCCCTGAATAAAACACTGTTCAAACGAACCATTATAATATTATATTGAAATAAGGAAAGATTTATATCTCTGCCTTGCCTTCCGGGCGACCGGGTCGAAATCGGATCACTGAGCCAGACCGTTTCCCAAGTATACACCAGGTGACGCGGTCGAAAACTTAATCCAGTAACCCGTTTTAGTTTTCTGTCTTTAAGATAATCCATCAATTTTCTACAACTAAGAAACAATTGAAGTGCTATGTACTACGTTAAAAAGAAAACTAAAACTGTGTGGCACATCAAACTGAACGGGATAGAGACGTCTAGAACGCTATGTCCACTGAATAGTGTGTTACGTGGACAGCGCAACGTCTCCCGTCGTTGTAGCTCTAGCTTTTTAAATCACACAGTCCATTTCTTGTTCATTTACGTGACTCCCCAACTTTGGTCACTAGACGCTGAATCCATTACTAAAACAGTAAAAAAATAAATTAATACTAAAATAATGCCTAATCATTTTTATTGTGCCTTCCCTGTCTGCATGTAATGATGGTCTATGAATTATCTTTTACCGGTCTGTGAGTATCAAAAGGCTTCAAAGCACTGTTCTATAGTATCGGAGCAGTAAGTGCTGCCATCTATGAGCTGGTTTGTTTACTATAGTAACAGAAGAAAGTGTGTGAATACTATAATAGATGGTGGCCCTTTACAAGTGACTTAATAGTTGGTGAACCAGGAGGCCAAAATGAGTATCAGAAATGAAAATTACTTATAGTAGTGAGTAGTTGATATTGTGATGTTTCAGATTTTGGTAGAGTGTTTTTCCATTTGTTGTAGGTTTCAGCAGAAGTGAGGCTACAATAGTTCATGTATTTGGAAATATAGTGCATAGACGTGCATATTAATTAAATTTACTCGCTTGTTCTTCGCAGTTTTCTTAGTATTAATTAAGCATATTGATATCCATAATGTAATTAGTATGATAATGGTTTAATGATAAATTAATGAGTTCTGTCTGTGTACAAAGGTTTATTATACAAGCTTTGACTACACGGCATATATATTTGAGAGATTTACAGTTTTAATAGTAATTTTATACTATTATTCTGTCATGCTCACACGATCAAGCTGCAACAATTTTTTTTACGAAAACTCATTAATGATGCCATTGAAATATTGTTGCAACATTGAAATATCTGAAACAAAGCTGCAACTTAGGGAAGACTGCATGCCATTGTTCTATTACCGCCCATCCTCGACAGCGAAAGCTAGGAAGCCGAATATCATTGCTCTGTCCGTCTGTCGACAACTTTCAACTAAGGATCTACTAGAACTACAAAGGTGGTTGAGGTGTCGTTTGAAAGATTTTCGTGACTCGTGGTTAATGGCACATAGATTATGTCAGACCGTACGTTCGTCGACTCAGTAACTCATTAAGGCTACGAATTTGGTTGAGGTGTCGTTCGAAAAGGTTTCGGCGAAACGTTTCCAACGACTTATAAGACATTCTAATTGGATGAACGCTGCTTAAGCCTTGCGGTATTTCGTGTGCAGTACCCCGTCTGAGCTCCGCCTCTCATTTTAGTATTCTGTTACGAAAATTTCAACTACACATATTTCGTGTATTGAGCTTTGAGCAATGGACTGTGTAAGTAACTTTTCGTATCCAAACAAATGAGATACCATCAGAGGTTAAGACTTGGTGAGAATGAATTTAAGCAAGGGATTATTCTTTGTGAGCCGAATCGCCGTAGCTCAGTGCTAGAGCATTGGAGTAGCATTCGAGAGGTCATGGGTTCGATCCCAGCGGCCGACTATCTTGACTGAGGTTTTTCCAGGGTTTTCCTCAGTTACGCCAGGCAAATGCCGGGATGGCATCTTAGGAAAGACGCTGGCCAATACCTTCCCGAATCCTTTCTACTCCCGACCTGAGATGTAGATGCCTAAAGACCATAAATAAAAATTGAAATTAAGTTTCTTTGTGGCTTTGTCATAAACAGCAAATGTTCCTTTGTCTGTTACATATACAACCCGGTACGTAATACATGGAAAATCTCCTGTCCCATAAAGCACACAAAAACTTCAACAAAAACATTATGTGAACTGTATATGAACCTACCTGATAGAATGTGAGTTTTTTATGTGACCAATGTGTCCCGTAATAATAATTGATTTCTGACACATTTTGTACATATTTAGTTCACATTATCTAGAGTTTGTTTGCACATCACTTCTAGTGCATTTGTCAGTATTGAAATATTTTTGTAGAATAATTGGGTAACAGCACAGCTGAAGTTTATATGTTAGTGTAGTGTACAATAAATCCACTGTATATAGGGTGTCCAGAAATACTCTTTTTAAGAATATTATACTTTTTTAGAGGTTCAAATGCTTTATGCTCTTTCCTATTTGAAAATATATTGAATTATACTCTATTCCTTATCTTTATAACTTTTACTAGTTCAATGTCTTGCAAATTTTTAAATTCCGAATATATTAGTAGTAAAGAAATGGCGATTGAAAGACAGGGGTTTACCGGTATATCGTATTTACCATTTACTAAAACGTTTGAGAAAGATTTCTTCCCAAAGGTTCATTGCAGTGTTGCCAATATAACAACTTTATCACTAAAAAATAAAATTTTTAGCTATTAAAGACTCTCACTTTTTCATACTGTTTTAGGTACAACTTTAGCGACAAAACACATAAGCAAGATAGATTTTTAACAATTTTTAGATTGTTCAGTTTTGTTTTAATTTTTCAATTTGACAGTATTGATTATATGATGAAGAAACGTGACTACGTGACCGGAAGTGTGTGTGGTTCTATTATGTGATATGATTTCTTCTTCACACACAGAAACACACACGTATAGTTTTTAACAGAGAAATGATTTAATAGAGAAATACAATTGCTTAACAGAGAAATAAAACTTCTTATATACATGTACAGAATAATAGAGAAGAGAAAAATGAATCACTCACACACAAATGCAAACGCACTTCATTTATATATCTTCATGAAACATCGAATCCTCATAATTATATAACATCATGCTGGTTAATATTTTATAAAGGATACTTTATATAGAATCATGTGAACACCGAATCATTTCTGTATCTCTATCAAATATTGAATCCTGAGAACCTTTTCTACTTATAAAACAGCCAGTGTTTCAGCATAATTCCAAGTCAGTTACTTATATTATTTTAAATTCAGATCGTGTCTATATAATTTGATAGAATCAACACAGCAGAATCTTGATTAAATAAAACTAATAACTTTGGTAAACTTTATTTTTATATGCCCCAGTCTAGTAACTTTGGACTTCGACCCGTCATGATTCACCCTTTAGCTATTAAAATCCACACCCATGCTCCTGCCGGGACTCGAACCTGAGACCTTCGAGTCGTTGGCCTACCGCCGTAGACCGCACGGCTACCCGGCTGGCTTAAATAAAGCTAACATCATCACAAACAGAATATAATAAAAAAGATATTGATATGTTGCGGCGTATTTGTGTCGTTTATGTATTTTCTGCATATATTTAATGCTCACATGCTTGGCTGTATAGCATATACACATATGTTCTACTCTTTTTACCAACAAATTTCTGGTCACCCTAATCATACATCATTCACTAAAAACGTGGAAAATTTTCGGGATATATTGTGCACTAAAACAGTAGTTTAATTTTCAGTGTACTGTAATAGGGATCGAGTAGTAGAGAAAAATAATTTAAATAAGGTTATATGTATCCAGAGAGTGCCAGTGAAGTGTTATTGTGAATATACGAGGTGTTCGTTTTAGAAATAGAAGTTAATTAATTCATTAAATATCGTTGTTTCCTGTCTCAGAGTAAGTTGATCATTCGTCGTCAAAGGATTACATAGTCCTAATGAACTTTTTAGTTTATAATTTTCATTACTGATCTGTTATCCTGGTAGCAGTACAGTTTTAACTACCCTGATTGGACAAGTTTTTGGTGGTAGTGCGGTACGAAACTTACACCAAAGCGTCCATTACGATTTGGCAAAATTTGAACAAAACCTGATGGGTTGGTTGATACTGAATTTATACGAAAAGATAATCCCTCTAAATCTTCTATAATATATAATAAGGTGAAAACATGATATGATAAAGACGATAGATTATATTGAAGAAGACTAACTAAATCTCTATATTAATTTCAGTCGCTATTTCTAGCCACTGCAGCAATTCTTCTAGTCAGTATCAGATTCACTAGTCCATCCAGTTAATTCACCAGATCTAGTCGATCACAAACATCTTCATCCTTACAATTGTAGTTGGTATATTGCTGAAGAGACAAAGTGTACGTGCACCATACCTTCCTCTTAATTTTAGGGACAAATATCTCAGAGTTAAGAGTAATGTTTGCATACAGATATATCACCAGAGTTCCTCTATAGTCGATACTTTCTCAAATATTGTTCTACAACGTAAATAATACTGCAATATCCCGCGTATATTCTGAACACGTGGATATTACGTTAACAAAGTAATCATGTTTATAGGACAAACCTGTGTAGAAGTGATGTAAACAAGTAGTGGCACATAAATGAGTGCAGACGACAGTCAACTCTACAAGTAAACATCAGATGGAGCTAAAGTCGCCAAAGGAGAAGAACGAAGATACCCCCCCACCAAATCACCTATAAAATGGACCAACGCAAGGCAAAGGTATCACTCGCTCCCGGATAATTCCTCCGTTCTCAGTTGACTACGCAATTGGAACACTCCTTGGTACTCAGTTGGCTACGCATCTGGTACCTTCCTGCACACTCAGTTGGCTACGCATCTGGTGTGTACTCTCACCTTAACCAAACTTCTGTCCGATCTCAATTGGCTATGCAATTGGTGTCATCCTGCATACTCAATTGGCTATGCAATTGGTATGTACTTAACCCGTACCTAAACAGTCCCATACTCAGTTGGCTACGCAACTGGTATAAACTCCTGGCACCCAGGTTGGCTACACAACCGGTGCTATCCTTCATTCCTTATCCCGTACCGTTCAGCCAAAGAAGAAGAAGAAGAAGAAGTCTGTAGAAGTCATCCTTCCATCTTAAACTCTGTAATTAGTTTCCTACGGGACGGTAATTTTGTTAACGTTACTATCTCTTATAATAAAAAGGTTGAGGGCTAAAATCCACTCCCGTGTATCAATTGTCTCTACCATAAAGAAACCAAAGGAACATTATGATACATATAATAATTAAAGATAAGTGTTTCACTATCATTTAACTCTTTCCTTTTTATTAATTTATTTTATTATAAATATTTAAATTATTCCCACACAAGCAACTAGCACGCTAAGATATCTAACACTGCTACTTCAAAAAAAGTAATATTTAAGTGAACAAGACAATTTTTGTTACTTCGTCAGTGTCTGACGTTTCATTTTCTGCACAATTGTGATCATTATCACCAATTGGTTAAGTGGAATTATTGAACTTCTCGACGTCGACTTGAGGTTACCAAGAAATTCTTTTATAGACGCCTCATAAACCACCAAAGAAATTCTCTCTCTCTCTGCCTTTCTCTTTGTCTGCCTGTTTCATTACACCCTCACACAAACAGACAAATGTAAAGGAACCATAAATCATGAGGGTTGTATTCCCAGCAGCATACACCTTGAATTCACGCTGATAACACCGTTGCATATCTGCCTCTTGAACGTTGATTAAACATTGAACGGTTCTATAAACGTGTGATCAATGTAATTTTTGGGATCGTATATTTTTGAAGATTTCATAACACGATGGCCGGTGTGTTTACTTTAAACCTTTTAAAAGGGGGTCAGTGTGTGGTTGAGTAGTCATAAACTGTACAGAAATTAGCCATTACTGAGAACGCTTTTTCCTTTACAGTAGGTTCAAGGATACATTTACTAAAAAAAGTCCTTACACATCGTCACTGAATTAAAAACAAAGCCAAAATAGTAAGTCCGTTCACAAAGATCAAGTAAGTTATTTTTGTCAGCGCTGTGCCTTCAATTCTGAAATTTGAAACGGGGTCCTCGTTGAGCTGCAGTAAACATGACAATATAGGCGCCGATGTACTGAAGAAACGACAAATAAAAAAATCTTAATTATAGTAAATGGCATATTGAAACTTTATATGTTCAACATCAATTTCCTGCTTCCCAGCATAGGAAACATGGAATTTTTTTGCTTCGAAGCAGTTTTCTTTTGAAAAGTCACCAAGATTTGACTCTGAGATGCAAACTATAACCAATCAGCGAGAGATTATTTTTTGAGAAAGATATCAGAGTGTGAAATAAAAGATATAAAATTATCAAATTCGTTATCTGAAGTATCGATCAGTACTGACCTTGTAAGTATCAAATAACCTATCGCGAAAATTAAGTTACTTACATTTCTTGGTAGCAAAACTAAGAGACGTGTACAAGGAACAAAATATAACTGTAATTATTACTTATACTGTGTAAAAAGAAAGACAGTTAATATATATATATATATA
>JAGDQP010073811.1:0-10344 GCA_022664845.1 Lepisma saccharinum | reverse complement strand
TAATATTGGAAATAATTTGTCAAGGAATCGTTTATAGAACTGTGCTGACAGACCATCAGGTCCACCACTAGACGAGGAATTTTTAACTTCCACCGTGCCAATAGGCATATTTAGTACTTTGTTTTGATTACTAGTTAATATGTTTTGTTGTTGGACTTGGACATCCCCATCATTAAAAGTTGGTTGTTTTTTTGGCAAAAAGCTCGTCGCAATATTTACGAAAAGCCCTGTAAACTTGTAAATTATAATAAGACTTATTTTCTCCATCAACAAAAGTATTAATGAATTCATTTTGGTCTAATTTGCGTTCGGCTAAAATATGATATTGCGTAGGTGTTTCATGCACACCTGAGTGCTTAAGTTTTCTTCTTATAATATAACCTTGATTTCTGTTATTTGCGTGTTTACATAAGAAAACTCTTATCCTTCGAACTTGGACAATATTCTCAGGTTTGGAATATAATGTATTTTGATATTCTTTCAATAAATGATAGTAATATTGAGCTTGTATACAACGATTATTATTAAGTTGTTTGGTATAATCCTTAGTATAAAAATTATGGATTTCTTTAGTTTGATCCATTTGTTATCGTATATGTAGTTATATTATTTTCCTGTATGGCTTTATCTAAAATATGATTAATATGTTGCTGATATTGTTTTTCCTGTAGCACTTGAATGTTCACTTTCCATCTATATGTAGAAGCAATGTAAACAGGAAGACAATATTCTAATTTTACATTGACAATTAAATGGTCTGATATTGCCAATTTTTTATATTTACACTTTTTATATAAGGTTGTAAACTAGAAGACAAATAACATACGTCAAGATGTGAACTATTCTTCGCATGGAAGTATGTATGTCCAACATCCCTCTCATGTAAAAAGATCCAGGGATCAACCAATTCGAAATTTCGTATCACGTGTTTCAGATATATACTAAAGTTTGAAGTTCCTGTAGAATCCTGAACACGGGAAACACTATTGTTGTCAGACCCAATTATTACATGTTTGTTATGTAACAATTGTAATATTTTATACATTTCGTTATTAATGAACTGTTTTCTTAATAGACTATAATGAGTGCCCGATGGCAAATACAAACTATGCATATATTATTTACTTTTACGTAACTGAATCTGGCCGAAGCGTGATTAAATGTTTGATCGACAATAAAATCGTTACGCACTGCAATGCTAACAGTATTTTTTTCTTGATATATGTTATTGAGAAAAATGGTATAATTATATAACTTAACAAATTCTACATGATGTTCTTGTAAGTATATAATTTGATGCGATTGTTGTAAATATTCTTAAAAAAATAGGACTTACGGGGGTGTACATGCCCCGTATTAAAAGTACACAGGAGTGTCATGCAAATATAATAAACAAAACAGCAAAAATCCGCCATTGTTTATGTTACACTATGTCACCACGTCGATAGGAAAAAAGAAGTAATAAAAACTTAAATAAACGTACCTGTTCAATAGTTGTGACTAACCTGTATGTGATGTTTATTCGAGGTCACTTTCAACTACTGATACTGTGGATCTTGTAGCTCGGCGTCCAACCTCAGACTAACTTAAGCTGGGTTTATGCTTTTTGTTTCCCGACGACGGGGTTCGATAAATGTCTTTTTTCACTCGTCGTTTAGCTGAAAGTTCAGGATCACTATGTTTTTCAAAAGAACTACATTCAGAATCACTTTCTTTCAAGCTTGCCTCTACACATTGCTCATTATTCTTTTTTGTAGAACACAAACACTACCTTTGGAAGGACACTCACTCGGTGAAACAGGTGTAAGAGAGGAGTGTGTGTGGAGATTCGTATGCCGTGGCTGGCAAGACAGGAATATAACTTGTGGTATCGTGTGCAAACTTACTTTGTTCGGTAAGGATATCTTTCTCTATGTCCTGAACTGCTGTAGTGGAAGGGGAAAGCACGTCAAATGACTTAACTTCTCTTTTTTATCAGGAAAAGTAGTAGCACTAATTGTGGGATACTCTTCCGATGATAATGCGACTTTTCGTGTTTTATCTGTGTCAAACTGATAATGTTTCTGGAGAGCTTTTACCTGTGTACTCTGTTGGTTACCATGTCTGCATTCAGATGCAAGGTGATTATCCTCACCACAGATATTACATGCTTTAGATCGATCTGACGTCAGAATCTGAATCGGATGACCTTATAATTCCACTCAACTAGGCAATGACTTGTAGAGTATTGTAAACACAAATAACTGTCGTCCAAAATAAATTGGGTATCTATGGCTATTAGGAAAAGACAAAGGAATAATGCGCTGTATGAGGAATAACTGTTGAAAAAAATGTTAAAAGTGTTGAACTGTAACTTTGGAAGGAATTATTGAAACAAGTGCCGTAACTTTACTGCCCCATTCTACATCCACATTGAGTACATATTCGATGCCCTTTTCAACAAATGTAAATTTTTCTTTATGTTGTAATGATGTTTGTTCGAGAATAGTTTTACTCATTAACTTGATGAAAATACTTAATGAAAATCTGTTTTCTGTAACTCGAGTATTCAATTGAAATTACTTGTTCTGGGGAAAATCGATATTGTTGGAATATATCGAGCTAGAGCTTTCATGTAGAGCTATGGTATTGAGTCGAAATCCTAATGGATGCGCATCAATGACTAAAGTATTTTCCCGCTAAATTTCTTGCATTGCCCTAACAAAAAGTATCAAACCTGTCTAACACTATAGAAGAGTTAGAGTTGAAACAACTCCACACTATTACTGAGGGCTAAGCCTTCTTCCAGTTCACTGCACCACAGGCGATAAGACAACCTTCTCGTCTCAAAGCACAACACGAACTCACTGACCATTTAGCTGCAAAGACCATAACAAATATGTTGTTAAATGAACCATTAAACTCGCTAACCTCAGCGGGTTATTACGTAGATTTCGAAGAAAATATACCTATTGAGATCGGTACGATATCAAAGTATATATATGATATATACTATATATATTAACACGCTTGCGGCCACAATTTTGAAGATATTTTAACCAAATATTTATATGTTGTTTCTAGGCTTAATAGTTCGGTTAACTTCGTTAATGAGCAAAATCGGCCGTCATCTTGGATCCAAAATGGCGGCCGAACCCATTGTTGTATAGAATACACAGCCTAAACCGCTGCGGCTATTGAAATCAAATTTGGCATAAAGGTACAACATCACTATTTGATTACGAAAATGTTACCTAATGAGTTCAAAGACGCCATGTTGGATCCAAAATGGCGGAAGCAAGAAATTTATTTTCCATATCGTTTGAGCTTGAGATACGAAATTTGGCATAAAGGTGCATTGTCACTAGTAGTTCAAGAAAATATTACGAAATGTTGAAAAAGTCGCCATCTTTGATCCAAAACGGCCGCCGAACCCATTGTTGTATAGAATACACAGACTTAACGGCTGCAGCTAGAAATATCAAATTTCGTAACACGGTTCATTATCACTTGTATGTTGCTAAAATATTACATGATGTATCCAAAGCCTCCATCTTGGATCCAACATGGCATACCTAAAAATCAATTTTCCACACCGTTCAAGGTAGAGATACGAAATTTGGCATATAGGTGCATTATGACGAGTAGTTTAGGGAAATATTACAACATTTAGGAAAAGTCGCCATCTTCGATCCAAAATGACTGCCCAAAATCCCATTTTGCACACCGTTAACTCTAAAATATTTTTAAAATTTGATCGGGCATATCTCCTAAACAAAGCTGGCACAAATTTTGAAAGTTGATAGCACAACAAGCACAAATTGAGTGCTAACTAGCACAACCAAAATCTCGACTATCACAAACACTTGAGGTTCGCATGAAGGTGCACCCCGGATTTCGAAATTTGAGTGGGGCTTATCTCGTTAACTAAGCCAGCACAAATGTTGAAAACGTATATATCTTCACCAATTAAGTGCTAACCTTGACAACAAAAATCTCAATCAGTACAAAAACTTGGGGGACTCGCGTGAAGTTGGCCCCCAAGATTCTCAAATTCTGATGGGACATATCTCCTTAACTAAACCAGCACAAATGTTGAAAGCGTTTAGCAAAACCTGCAGAAATTGAGTGCTAACTAGCACAACAAAAATTTCGAGGTGAACAAATAATGGGGGCTCGCGTGAAGTTGTCCCCTAAGATTTTCGAACTTTGAGGGGGCATATCTCCTTAACTAAGCCAACACAAATTTTGAAAGTTGATAGCACAACAAGAACAAATTGAGTGCTAACTAGCACAACCAAAATCTCGACCATCACAAACACTTGCGGGCTCGCGTGAAGTTGCCCTTCCACAAGATTTTCGAACTTTGCGGGGGCATATCTCCTTAATTAAGCCAGCACAAATTTTGAAAGTGGGTAGCACAACCAGCATAAATTCACGGCTAACTAGCACAATCAAAATCTCGACCAGCACAAACACTTGGGAAGGAGCTCGCATAAAGTTGCCACCCAAAGATCTTCAAACTTTGAGGGGGCATATCTCCTCAACTAAGCCAGCACAAATGTTGACAGTGGCTAGTACAACCAGCACAAAGTGAGTGCTACCTAACATAACCAAAATCTTCACCAGCACGAACATTTGGAGGCTCGCGTGAAGTTGCCTCCCAAGATTTTCGAATTTTGAGGGGGTATATCTCCTTAACTAAGCCTGCACAAATGTTGAAAGTGGGTAGCACAAATTGAGTGGTAATTAGCACAACAAAAATCTCGATCCGCAAAAAAAACTTGGGGGACCAACTTCACATAGGCCGTTTCATTATACCATTCAATATTGTGTGCATGGAGCTAACGTCGCCACCTTCGGATCGGTTATGAGTAGGCACGCGGGTGTGAAGCCCGCAGCTCAGTACTAGATCGTTGGCTTAGCATTCGGGAGATGGTAGGCTCAATCGTAGCGACCTACCGTCCTGACAGATTTTCAGGTGTTTTTCTTTCACACCAGGACAATGTCGGATGGTACCTTCAATGCCGGATGGGTATACCTGATTGACACCTTCCCTTATCCTTTCCCATTTCCTATCCCGGTCCGAGTCTTAGAAGCCTGAAGACCATAAATTAAATATTCGAATTCGAAGCTCGCCGCCGAAGTTTCCCAGGGTCTCCCTCAGATTTACCAAGTATATGCAGCCATGCTATGCAATGTTCGATTTGTAACAGAGGATCGTTGTGATTTCCTCCTCTCTGCAAAATGTTTCCCTGGCTCTGTTTACAGATAGCCTGGGATATGGGCGATCCCAAAATACAAAATACCGTATAATACATATCTCACTAATTCCCCCCCCCCCCCTCTTGAAATTGTACAAATCGAACACTGATGTTACGGTAAGTAAGGGTCTCTCTGACACTTTCCTCATAAACCTAACTCATCCTGAACTGAGCAAAGATACCCAAAGCTCGTAAATAAATTTAATCTGAAACAATTATTACGTAATACGTATTTTTATTAGTCTGATCGTTTGACTTGTCAAATAGTTCTCATCTATAGCCGAAGGGATTTCAACTAACTATTAACTTTTAATCATATTATCATCCTGGGTGAAAGTAGGCTTTGATTAGGGTGAAATATGCATATTATAAAAGTATTGTATACAGGAGATAGTCACTTTTGACCCAAACTTACCTACCAAATCAACCAGGTTAATTTAAGCTGTAATAGAATAAGGGGGCAAAGGCGTACATCAGTGATAGAGCCGGTGGCGCAATTCTAGGTACTGACCCGACGTTCACTTTGGATTCAGGGAATTTAGTACTTTAACATGGGAATGATAATAGACTGAATCGACTAGGTAATGAACGTCTATATAGAGCTATTAAATTAACACATTAATATTCGGGAACGTACTCAAGAAGAAACTAACCTAATTTTCCACAGCGAGATTCACAACATATGTTACTAATTAATACCATAATCGAGCATGCAAGTAATAGCTTCCAACTTACCTAGTATAGAAGAGTAAAGATGATAGATCAAGATGTGATGAGTATGAAGTTGTAAGTTTCAAAGTCTATAGCAAGAGCTGAGCTTGGTCACTTGTAGTGAAAGTTCGTGTGAAGTATCGAAGTCAGAGATGAATCGGAGATAATAACTTGTAGACGAAAACAATAGTAAACTGAGAAGATACGTATAATAGCTGATCAAACATACGCTTCTCTTGTCCTCACATCTCACATAAATTCGGTGTACGGTGTCAGGATTTATGCAAACCTGCACTCATAGTTCTTGGTGGTAACACACTTTCGACAAATTACAGTTCACTAAAACACGCCCTTGGGGACGAGCTAGTCTCTTCCGAACCACTCACAATAAAGCTGAACTTTGATTGTGATGTGCTGCCATGATCTTTGGACAGCTTGCTCGACGAAATACGGTCTTGCTAAGTAAGGTGAACATCGTACTTGATGATACAGATGAACTTTGAACTGCTGTGCCTGTTGTTATATGATCTGCTTAGTAAGGCTGTATTTTGTACTGCAGAGTCAGCTGCACCTTGATCTTGTAGACTATAATATTGCTCTTTGGACTGCAAGCGAAGCACGTACTTTGGTCTTAAAGAAACTCGATACTTTCTATACTGTTATATCTTAATATGATTGAAAACTACAGTATTAATTCTGAATATAACCACTTGCGTTGGAAGACCATTCTTGCTATTTAAAACGATATTACACCTGAATAAATTATATTTACAAGTTCCTTGACTCGTGCCTCGGTTTCTATACAATAAAACATATTTATATTTTATTTGATATATACACACAAACTTGCTTTAAAGGTAATTGCAAGTCACTGCCACGTCTTGCGGAATTGTATGCATAGCATATAATTCTAAAAAGGAATGGACTAAAATTTTAGGTCAAATTACCCTATGTTACCCTACAGAAATGGAAAAAAAGAACAAAATACGAACTAATGCTAAATTACACAAATTTTCGTTACTTTTTTTTTCATTTCTAATTATATTTTCAGTCTTTTTGTAATATTTTTGCTTTTTTAATATATTTTTTGGTCCAATAAATACTTTTATATCACTAAAATACATGATTTTCCACTACTGTTTGTGAGATATTCCAGCGATTAACTTTCGTAATTCACATTGCTTGTGTTTCAAGAAACATCCATGAATACGAATCATACTGAAACTTCACACGACACACACTAATTCTATTGAAAATTTTGAGTTAAAATACTGTCATCATGAGTCGCTAGTCAGCAGGTAAACGGGTGATATAAACACAGTTTTCATCACTTAGTCATGTCTAGTTCGTTGACTGCGACTCGTAACATACACACGGAAACGAAAACGGTGGAAGAACTTTGTACTCCTACCAACCTACTGCGTGACTAAGTTGAGCACGAAGAAACTGATGATGGCATTGACATAATGCCAAATAACGCTTAAGAATTGTGTTCCTGTTACCAACAAAATGTGGAAACATTTTAAGTGGGACACATTGCTTATTCTGTTTATATCACTATGTGGATATATTATATCGTCTTTTTTTCAGTGTGCAAACTGCATGTCATCCATCTTATGAAACACAAGAAGTGGTGATACTGGTAATGTGTGACTAATGAAGCAAATGGTGGCAATGCGATGTTTGCTTCGAAGCTCACTAAACAGAAACGTAGTCCTCAAACCTCCACCAATAGTGATGTATTGTGTATGAATCACCAAATAGTGATCACTGTTGTATTTGTGATGTCAATTTCAGCGAGGGGGGGGGGGGATAATGAGGGGAACACTGTTTGTAGACCACTAGTTTTTTTAATGCGGGTTACGACACAGACATGATGTAAAGCAAGCGGCATTCATACTGCTACTCGTTAGTATCACAACCCGAATGCGGGGATAATCCTTGGAAACAAGTCTGTTGACATGGGGATACACCATAGTGCTGTTACCGCCCATACAATTAATTTTATCTTATGGGGATACACAATGTCCAAGCAACTAGGTGTGAAGTGGCTAGCAGAATCCCTGCATTTTGCATGCATGACTCTTGTAGGCTTGTAGAAATTTGTTTAACTGATGTTCACTGGAACTCAGGTGACACCTTGTTGCTTGTAGTGGCTCTGGTATCGAACTTGGGACCTGTTGTATTCCGACTTCTTGTTGACCTTCAGCTCCGCTTCGTGTGGAATGTGTAATAGTGTGTGTTTTGAAAAAAGGAAAATCAGACATCTAAATTATTGAATTGAAATGCTAGAAATTATTAATATTATTCTAACTTGCTTCCTATTTTAGTTTAAGTATTAGATAAAAATGTAAACATTTTAATTTCTTCTTAAAGTTCTATGTAATTAAAATCAAAAGGGAAAGAAACTTATTTATGTTAAAAGAAAAACAAAAGTAAAAGATATTTTGACAAAAAAGTAGAAAACCATTAATCACTATATACATGATTATGGCGAACACATGTTGCTAGGAATCTTCCATGGAAAAATTATAAACGACTATATACACAAATATTTATTTCACTGCAAAGTGAGAGAAAAGAAAAAAAACGTTGTTGGGCAAAATACAATGTACTTTGTCACAATTTCCGTGTTCATATGTTAAATATTATCATTATACACAGATGCGATTTCCCTTAATGAACTGTTATTTCTGCCTTGTAGAAAGACGTATTCCCAATTTTTTTAACAAAACTAGTATTGACGCAACTCTAATCTATGTTGTTGTTTTCTGAAAACATTGACCTATTTCCTATAACGAATTATGGATTGCGGAAGTTTATTCGCGGACGAGGAAAAAGAGAGGGAGAGAATAAACATCATAACAGTTCAAGCGATAGATATGCTACACTCCTGTTGTAGCACGACCTGAAGTCAAGGTTGCCAGACTGTTTGGGCATCATGACGTCATGACGTCACGTTTCTTAATGACTGATATGTAATAGCCAATCATGCTCGGTATTGACATCTGAAGTCTGAGATTCTCTCTTGAGTGTGGTTGCCTGATGGCAATTTCTTTCTGAAGCTATATGACTAATGGAAGTAACTGAATGACACACCGCAAAATTCAATCACTGCGGAGTAAGTGATATACTAGGAAATGAAGTAAAATGAGAGTAAATTGATCGCGTAGTTAGTTAAAAAAATGTTTGCGGCGGTACGGCACGGGAAGAAGTATTATTATTCCTCCAAAACGGAAAGAGAAGTTCAAGGCTACTAATCGTTAAAAAATACTGAACACATGCAATTTTGTTCAGGTGGTGTGTGTACTTTGGTACGTAACACCTAAGACCAATTTAAAGAAGCGAATGAAATTTAAAATAAATCTGAAGAATCCAATTAAGCCTATTGAAGAAGAGTGCAAAGCTAAATATTCAAGTGTAAATATCGAGCAAATTGTTCAGCTATTGCGAACAGTTTTGAACATATTCGAAATTATGACGAAAACCAATTTGAGAGAACACTAGGCTGGGAACAGTTGCTCGAACTCCAGACCTATTTGTATTTCATTGCGGGCAAGATTCAGTCAGAAGACGAGTTTGCCCACAATTTAGTTCAAATTTTGGATACATTGAACGCGTGTGTACGACGAAAAATATTTGTTCGCGGATACGATTTCTATGTTGATTTTGAAACAAACGAAGATTACATCCGATTCTTTTACATTTAAATTAATTATTTAAAAAAATGTTAAACATGCATGAAGATTTTTATGTAATATTTACTATGTATGTACTTTAATTTTGTCCTGTTAAATTTCTCCTAATTTTCGTTTTCTATATTTTCCAGGTAAGTAGAAAACCTTCAACGGTTAGCTACATCTCTACTAGTTGATATGGGATTTTCACACATTATGTACACTAGAATGGAACTTAGGAACGAGATTGCTTGTACCGTATGCTACTGTAAGTAATTTATATTTTCCAGTTTTTCACAAGCCGAACGTGAGAGTAGTAGCTTAAAATTAGGTCATGTTCTCTACCTTACCTTATACTAGCACGTAAGTGTAGGATGTTTCAAAAATGATTATGTCATGCAGAAATTCAGCCATAGTGATGAAAAAGTGTATAAATAGTGTCTTGGAACTTCACTTTTTGCGATATATGAACTGATACTCATTTGCCAAACTCCTGTATAGAATTCAGCGAGTCTACATATATATCGATGGTAAATGTCTACGTCATTAATGTGTTGTAATTCTCGTCGATGCCATATATTAATACATTTTGTTGAAGTTATTGAAGAATATGGAAAAAAATGAAATATTTTGAAATATATTGAACTGCGCGGTAACATTTCGTTGGAAACACAAGTAATTAATCAAATATTTTTGAAAAGTATTTTTTCAAA
>JAGDQP010073810.1:0-10344 GCA_022664845.1 Lepisma saccharinum | reverse complement strand
GCTTTCCTACTATCTGGGAATTTTGTTTTCAGATGCTGTCGTGAAATTTGTAAACGTAGATACTGTATGAAACCCAATTTATTTCCAATTTTTGTACTAACACTGTAAAAAAATAGAATTAACTATGATGTTTATAGTGAAACAAATTTTGCATGCATGCGTGTTTGTGAATTTTAATAAGCATTGCACTCATATAATCGTGACGGGCCGAAGTCCAAGTTACTCCAATGACTCATACAAAATTAAATTTACCAAAGGTATTTTTACAAGAACTATTGCTGCAATTATAACTACTATTACTACAAAGACTTTTGCTAATACTAATACTTTTAAAACTATTATTACCTCAATTACTTTTATTATGCTTTCAGACATTTAATATAAATATTTCTGGTTTGCAACAATCCAAATTTGAATATACAAATTTTAAACTATTTTTTTAAAAATAACTAAGTAGTTTATTTTTTAAATCAACAAAGCCTTCAAGAACAATCAAAACAAACAAAATAATAATAATAAGGGAAACAGCATTTAAGGAAGAAAAGTCTCCTTCAATTCCTTCCCCGGAGGCAGAGTTCCAAGAACTGAAGAAACATTACCACGCTGAACGGCGATACTAATACGCTGCAATAGGAAAGTAATGGTGCGAGAATTGACGGAAACAAGCCCAATGCGTCGTCCAACTTCCTTGATGAAACTGAAGCCCTCGGTGCTCCAAGTACAACTTGACTCAATTACAGTGGCAATGAAGATGAATTTGTCCAACAGGGACTGTATTTTCTGTGATTTGTTTACCTCTCGATGGGAAGCAGCACCACCAGCTCGCAAAGATGAATGAGGAAGATTCGAGAGGGCAAACGTATCAACTCAAGTAATCTTAATAATAATAACCCATAATAAAGATCTTCCTCTTTTCCAAGGCACTAGAGTCATACCGTCAGGTCTCAGGAACGACTACAACCAGATGGTTCACGCACTAGAGGTACTTCAGCTGAAATAAGCGCACGAAGAATTACGTCATTTACACTGGCATGTGTCTACCAGCACTACGAACACAAGAGAGACCGTGAAGACCTCGTTGATATACGAACGCCCCATAAGCTGGACAATTTTGAGGTACACAGACATCAGCTTCTAATCGTAAAGCAACAGCAATACGAAAACTTTCATTGGATAAGTGGAGACCCAGAGGAGAAGGTAGGGCCTGAAGTCAAACAACAGAATCTAGAGAAAAAGCAGCAAGGAGTCTGGTTTTATCCTCAAAACAACCGGTGGATTGTGGAAAAACGATTGGGTGCATTGAATAATTGGATCATCCCAAATGGCCTGAGAACTATTTATTTAATTTACATTGTTGATCGTAGTTAGAAATAGCAACAATTAATTTATTTCATTGTTATTAACAATGAATTGAATATTAATTGGGGTGTTTTGGGGGTACATAAGGAAATATTTGCAAATTTTAGATTTTTCGCGAAATGTTGATGTGACCATGTGACCATGTTATTAACAATGAATTGAATATTGATTGAGGTGTTTTGGGGGTACATAAGGGAATATTTGCAAATTTTAGATTTTTCGCGAAATGTTGATGTGACCACGAACCTTCATGCCAAATTTCACCTTTCTAGGCCAACGGGAAGTGGCTTAAAGCTCCCGGATGAACAGACAGAAATTAGGGATTTTATATTTATGTAGATAGATATTGACTTGAAAGCCCAAGTCACATACGCATACGCTGTGTTTGCACACCAAAAAGCCCGCATTGCATGAGTTAGACCGAATCGAAGACCGAAAATACCAGAATTGAGGGCTCTACCACTAAGCCACCGCGGCTTCAATATATTAAAAAAAAACTATGAAAAATCTGAGAAGTGACCAGATACTTGCGATTTTTTAACATTCATTTTATGGTTATAAATTACCACTTTTCCTAATTTAAAAGTTATGTGCTTGATTTGGGTGCGGCCCGCCTCTTAACTCCCGGATATAACTATGGCTCTCAGGACGTCTGAAGTTGGAAACCACTGTTCTAATGAGTCTGTTGCAATAGGGCTCTGAGAATTATTTCAAAGTATATCATAACATAGCCACGTCCCGTGGCTCCCCCGCGCTTTTGTGAAAGTATAGGAATAGCTATCGGCACGTAACAGTATGGGATCCATTTGAAAAATTGAATTTTAAAATATGGTGGCAAGACTGACAACTAGGTGCTTGGGTACAGGAAACAACCACAGGATGTTTCAATTATGTCGAATATGTATACTCAAACTTTTGTGTGGATACGTCAGTAGAATGATGTCACTTGGCCTCGTTTTGTTAGTAATCAGAATGTAATCTATTTCATAAAAGGCTACGAGCCATATTATAAAATCCTGAAGGCCGCACTCGAGCTAACCTTCATAACCGGGTATAGGAGGTCATAGGAGACTATAACCTATACTCAAGAGTCTATTTTGCCAGCCGCCGTGGTGTGGTTGCTGAAGAACATACTCTATACGATACGCTGTGTCGCAGTTTTTGACTACAATTTATAAAAGGCTACGAGCAATATAATGAGTTGTTGACTGTTCCAGTGTATGTCACCCATAGTACAAAAGGCTACGAACCATAGCAGAAATTCCATGCCGTCTAGGCTAGCCCCAACACAGCACAGAGGCAACGAATAACCTCCAACGAAAGCCATCATATCGTATTTGTTGTGGTTAGATTTAACACAACACAGAGGCTACGAATAACCAACCATAGCAGAGATTCCATGTCCTACACAGCACATTACCGAGTAACATATCGTCTAGGCTAAAGCCAACGTCCAGTTTCCAGTTACTATTTAACAGCAGAGATTCAATCCCACATAGTGTACAATAGCATAAAAGGGTACGAAGCATAGCAGAGATTACAGAGGCTACGACTAACTTACATGTCCTCTAGGCTATCTAATAGACCACACAGTACACCAGTGCACGATAGCAGAGATTACACAGATACACAGAAATTAACATAGTAGAAATTACACAGGATTACACCAGTGCACGAAAGGGTACGAAGCTCATTTTCCAACCCCTATTTAACATAGTAGAGATTACACAAGTGCACGATAGGGTACGAAGCTTTTTCCAGAATACACAAAGAATTTTTAAAACCGAAATTGCATTTAAAGTTTTAGCAGAGATTACACATTGCTTCCACTTGTTCGCGCGAGGGACTATTTTCATAACAACCAAATGTACAAAACCTTGAATGCGTCTATTATTTCGTTGCTGTCACCCAGCTACATGATAGGGTGGTAATTGTAATAATTTCTTATAATCTTACGTACATGTATGCACGTAAGATTAATACAAGATTCGCATTTTTTTTTAGCAATTACTCACCCTGTATTACACACAAGAAATAATATTTTCTTTGTTCTTTGACGACGAGTACAAGTTTGGTATAGAATTCCATAAATTAGCCTCTTAGCGCTATTTTATAGATTATACAAAAAATTGAAGATTACAGACCCGACGTGGTGTTGGAAGAGCAATAAAATGTGAAATTCCACGCTATCTCCTCAAAATTGTACTTTAATGACCAGCACTTATAATTCAGTGGTTATGAATGTACTATATATTTTTTCTTTTGTTTGCTGGGAGTATACCCCCGTTGATTGTATACGAGTCGGTCCAATATTAAAATAACATTCGAAGAACATTGCTTGTTTTCATATGCGTGGCTTTAATTGTACTTTGGGGGTTCAGATTTTGCCTTTTTGGCCTCAGAATTGTGAAACTCGCAAATTTTCACGCTGATGCAGAACTTCTCGCGCTTCCTTGATATGGCTGTTCGAATTGAGAAACTCGCAGATTGGGTCGATGATGCAGAGATTACACAGGGTTTCCACTATAACTAAACTCGTCAGGCGCCAGGATCTGTAGTGAATGTGTCTATTATATATTTATCAAGGTTGCAGCAAAAATTATTCGGCCCCTGTAGTGTTTGTAGAAAATATGGGATTTGCTACAGCTAACAAAAAACAAAATAATGTTACCTTCGGATGGTATTTCGGTGAATGGGTGGATAAGACATACAAATACTTATTTAAGTTGAATTCGCCTTAATATTAGATGTTTGCTGCTTTGATAAGCTAAATAAAACATACCAGAGATGTGTGAGACGTCTTCCGACCCATGTTTTGAGGTTAAGTTGTGCTTTTGTTGCTTCGGAGGGTTATATTTAGCTATGAAATAGACATTTTATAATTCAGTTGTAATTTAATAATAATGTATCGTAGAAAAAAAATAATTGAGGAATATTCTAAAAATTTATAGGGTAAAGAAGGGAATACGCCACCTCGTAAGTTGGTGTTCGTTATTTACAAAAGCTACATTATTTAAGTAAAAACGCCTGTAACAGCCTAATTAAGAGCTCATATTTGGTCAGAGAGACATTAGAACATAATTTTTGCGCTGTTATTGAAATTTGAGAATAGTCATATTGGAGAGAGCTTGCCTACATTTTCTCGGGGAGGAACTTACACAGGTGTACATTAAATAGTGAATTAAAGTTAATTAATTAAAAATGTTTGTATTTCACACTTTGCAACAACATGGAGTACGTGTAGCATATATTTTAAGGATAAAAGGACGAAGAACATTGCTTGCTTTCCTGTGCGTGATTTTAAGTGCACTATGGCGGTTTGAATTTGGCCCTTTTGGTCTCAAAATTGAGAAACTCGCACATTTTCACGCTAATGCAGAACTTCTCTCGCTTTCATGATATGGCTGTTCGTATTGAGGAACTCGCAGATTGGGTCGGTAAAGCAGAGATTACACCGGGCTTCCACTGTAACGGAACTCGTCTGGCACCACGACCATTATTAATGCACAAAACCTTGAATGCGTCTATTATTCACCGTGACCGCAGCAAAAATTATTCGAACCCTGTAGTGTTTGTACAAAATATGGGAGTTGTTACAGCCAACATGGTGTCAATGCGAAAACAAAATAATATCGTGTGAGATGTTTTCCAGCTGCATGGGTAACTAAGACATAGAAAATACTGTTTTAAGCAGAATTCAACCTAATATTAAATGTTTGTTGCTTTGAATAGCTTAATAAACCATAAATGTTTGTTGCTTTGAATAGCTTAATAAACCATACGAAACGTGTGTGAGACGTCTTTCGACCCATGTTTTGAGGGTAGTTTGTGCTTTTGTTACTTCGAAGGGTCATATTTAGCTATGAAAGAGATATTTTAGCATGTAATTCAGAAAGAAAATAGTCTTTTATTTGTAATGTATTGTAGAAAATAATTAATTGGGGGATATTCTAAGAATTTATAGGGTAAAAAGTGACAAATATGAATACATCGCCTCGTAAGTTGGTGTTCGTTAAATGAGAAAAGTGACATTGTTTAAGTAAAAACACCTGAAACAGCCTAATTAATTGTCCGTATTTGACGAAAGAGACATTAGAACATAATTTTTGAGGTGTCATTGAAATTCGAGAATAGTCGTATTTTAGAGAGTTTGCTCGGGAAGGAGCTTGCACAAGTGTATATTAAGGTTAATTGCTTAAAGATGTCGGCATTTCACGTTTTGGAACCACATGGAGTACTTAGCATGTATTTCCATACTCCCGACTACTTCGAAATACCTTCAGCATGATTTTAAGTAGAATTTAGCCTCTGAAATGTGATTTGATAGAAAGACAAGTAGTGTTTGCAGTACTTTGTATAAAACGAAAACTAGAAAGTACTGAAGGTTACTTGAAAAGCAAACTGGTAAAAATGTGGTCTTTACGAGCACTTGAACTGTTTTGCACCCCATAATTTCATTTATACAGCATGTGAAATATTCATAACTAAACTAGCTGCAACTTGCTTTTATATTCACATTCTTATGATTTTATTGTTAGAATACTCTCCAACTGCTTGTCGGCTGATAATATTACCTAGTTTTTATAGACATACTTACGCATTTTCAAAACCAGCTTGGTCACTAGTATGGATAGAATACGAACTGTTTAAGGATTATAGTCAAAAGGCATATTTAAGTTAGCCATGACATGTTGGGTGTCTATAAAAACGTGCCCCCTCTCACAAGACCATACACTAGATAGTAATTTAATGACGAAGCCAATACATTGTAGAGAGAAATAAATTGTGACTTAATCTGCTGCAGGTGAACGAGGGACCAATTGCTATTTGCGAGAGTACTTTTGCATAAGTGGCTGTCAAGTGTGTAGTACAGCAAGGAAATTACTGTACTTTGTATGGTGGTTGTTTTAACAACTTTTTGGATTTGTGAACACATTTAGTGAATTTCGCACTAATTCTATTAATGTACTGCATAATTTTCTCACTATATAAAACTAATAACGAACTCTAAATGTAAGGACAAAATTTGATTAATTTTGTTGGTGAAAAATACACTGCATTCATAAACTTGCACTAACAAAATTTTTCACTCCTTCTAAATTTATATGTACACCAGGACTGGTATTCGTATAGGGCTAAAACACGTAATTTGTAGTAACAAGAAACTTTTATTGTGCATAAACAAAATGTATACAGACTAAATGTTTCTCCAAAATAATACAAAAATATTATAACAACAGAGTTAATATAAACTTTTGAACAATAGTGCCTTTTCTCACAACTAAAGAAAAAGAGAATAAGTATTTCTCAAAGAATAGATTCAAAGTCGGATATCATTTTTATAGAAATGATCTGATCTAATGTAAAATAAAACTACTACGTGAAGAAAACTTGTAGGCACGCGGAAACTTTAAAATTTAGGAATATAAAAGTGTATTTATGAAAATATAAATATCTCTTAAAATTTTACCTCATAGTACTATATATGTGCAATATCCACATTTTCTCTCTAGGTAGAAAATGTGTAGCAATTTTGAAAGTTATTTTAAATGATATATATGAATATATTTTTTCTGAGTAGAATATGTAAAGTAATTTCATGGTTGGATTTATAAATCACATTATTTTTATTACGAATAATTATCGAAAAGTTTCTTAAAATTTTCAATATAAAATTTATTATCTTTAGAATAATATGGAAAAAGATTCTAATATCAATATAGTATAAAAGTTCAATTTTTATACTATATATTCTATATGGTTTCCAGAATTTCAGTAATAATGCTATTTTTCTATTCAGCAAAGAGTAAGATTTTTTGATACGCACTTTCTTTTTATTTCAGTCTCAAAGGATATACAAAACTTTTATGTATGAAAAGTATACATAGGTAGATTTTTTTAACAACTTCAAGGTCCTACATAGAAAAAGTTTTGAAATGTTACACTATTTTATTCTTTCACAAGTTCAAGTAAAGATGCACTTTTACTTTTTCAGCAACTTCAAATTTCTTCAAAAAATCACACAGTTTTAAATGTTTATAAATATTCCCTATCAGGTTCAGCATTAATATATTTCGCAAGTAGTTTCTCTCTGACATCCTCCACTTTTACTATAAGTAAGGCATGCAAAGTATATTTAAAATGATCGATATTATCAAAATATTTATGTTTTAATATATAATCATTATAAATTTCTTAAAGGTTAATAGGATCCATCAACACTCTCCGTGAACGCCTCGTCAAACACTTTTTTTCAGCTACAGAGCGAATGACAGTCATGTGTGCTTTGATTAGGAACTTTATAAACACAGTTTCCACAAATCAGAGGAAAATATTTGCTTTCTCAATTTTCATTGACTTTGTAAATACACTGTTCGTGAATTATATTATTAACATATCGACAAGAATATACAGCTCCTTTTATACATGGAGGACGACAGAGTGCACTAAATGTAGATTCAATAATATATTTACTTTCCTCCTCACTAATATCATAAATCTCATCTTCACTGTCAGAAATAAAATCCAATTCTACACTTGGCGTAGATTCACTATACGATATGGCAAAACATGACGTTTGATTGTTCCCCTCAACTTCCTCCATATTTATAATTGAATAATCATCATCAGCAGCAGAACCGGATATAAATACCACTTCTAAACTTTACAACGAGGCACTACTAGAAATATTTGGAGATGAAAATTCCTTTTCTGCCATATTTTCCTCACCTTTTCGACCTTCAATGAAGTGTATTTGGCTTGATAAGTGAATTGGTTTATTTTTCACTATTGACACAACTGAACAATAAGTTTTCAAGTAAGAACTTGTTCTAACTAGATTCAGCTTATTCTAAAAATCAATGAAGACAAGGTGGAAAATTTGGTAAATACAAGGTTTTAGCACAATCCATGTTACGACCTACTTTCCACCGAACATTTGCATTCCTCAAGAAATCAAGTCCTAGCATGCTCCGCATGCACCTGCAAGCTTCTTTTTTAACTCCTGTGACAAACATACGGTCAATCTTTTGTGTAAAAAGAGAACTTTCCTCCATGTGTAAAACAACTTCTTCCCTCCTCCTGAGCATCGTAGATGCGATACAACTTTTTATCTTGCGACGCGTTGTCTCATTTCAAAGTAGGAAATTATTATATCTTGCAGCGCGTCGATTCATTGTCCGTTTCAAAAAAAGTTTTCTATTGTTCCTTTGTTTAAATAAAAAATATAAGTCCATACATGTTCTGTGCATTAAAATATAAAACAAAGTTTTTTTCTATTTCACAGAGTGAAAATTCCTCCAGTAACTATTTTCGTAAAATGTTTGAATGACGATTTCACTTGTTAGAATTCTAACTTAATATTAACGTTTTAAAAATTTAACGTTTTAAAAAAATAATCAATGTTAGCAAGTTTTAAAGGATAGTTTATTATGCTTCAGTTATAACAAAAAGTTCAAAATAAGATAATCCTATTTTTTGTAACTTAAAATTTAAAATAATGATTCTTAAGATTTTATTTCTTTTTATTGTAGGATAGTAATGGAAATTAAAATTGCTGCAATTGTTAATACCATAGAAGATGAACATTCCATTGCTAATTTTGAAGAGATAGATACCTCTATGCTAGCTGCTTCAACTGCTGCTGCTACTACTACTACAACTACTACTTCTGGTGGTGGTGATGCTAGTGCAGTAAATTTTAAAGATTCATCAAATGAAGGAAATGAAGATATGGTATTGAATGAAGTTGTTAGTGTTCTTCCCTTTAATGAGGGACAGCAAGCAGCAGTCGTCAGAAAAGTTATCGGTATTTTTTCCTTCAATGAGGATACAACCAACGACTTAGATTGGTTTTATTGTTCCCCACTTGTGCGGATGGCGATTGTATTTTGAAGGCTATTAAGGAATGGTATCCAGTAAACACGCAGGAGGCATTATTATGTGAAGGATGTTCCTTCAAAATTCATTATAAAGAACACCATATTTGTAAAATGGAGGAAGAATCAGTTTTACATAATCGCGCAGTGAATAATATTTTAATGGATGAACGAGTACAAGAAATATATGACCAGTACAGCGTACGCCATCAGAATTCAGATGAACAGGTAAAGAGAATATTCTTCTAAGCATAAAATTATACGCTGAAAATTGAACCGAAAGAAATCATAAAACTCATATTTAAAAAAATATTCAATTGTGAATTAAAACTATTCAACTATGTCTTGTAGATAAGATGATAAATGTATTAGGTAAATGTAAAATAATTTTAAAGCTTTACTTTATCCAAGACATCAAGAACTTGTCAATGAATATAAGGAAAAATAAAATATTTTGTATATCTCTCTTTTATTTAAGTTGTATAATTATATTATTCACTTTTCCATTTTCTTTTAACCCCAAGCTACATTAATTTTGCATCCCAACTTTAAAATGAGAAAACTTGTTTCAATTCTTTTAATTATCATTATCTTACAAATGTGAACGTAAGTATGTTGAATGAGTGTGAAATTATTATTATTTAAGTATACTTTTTTCGAAATTTACAACTAAGTTTTAAAATTATTTTGACAAACTTTTTATTGTTTACTAAGGTTTTCTTAAAGCTTCGAAGTTTAGTTTTATTTTTCGTGAAATTGACATTTCAAGTTTAATCAATAGTAAATAATATTTAATTAATCAAAATTGTATTTTGTTTCTTTTTATTTTAACAAAGTTTTTTAATATTTACAAACTATTCCTTTCTTGAAACTTTCAAAACAAAGTAATTTTTGTGAAAATAAAATTTTCAACCAAGTTTAATAAATAGTATTAATCGAGTTCCTATTTCGTTTATTTTCTTCCTGTAACGTTTTTGTTTTCGCTTAAACAGTTTTCTTTAACTTTTAAACAACAAAGTTACTTCTGTAAAAATAATCTTGCAACTTATTGATTATACTTAGACAAAAGTTACTATAAGTTATTTTCTTATCACCATTAAAATTTTAA
>JAGDQP010073808.1:0-10344 GCA_022664845.1 Lepisma saccharinum | reverse complement strand
ACTGCTTGATGACCATCTAGTGGCAAACGAAAAAGACTTACTTATACGAGGATATCGATCTCAGTCTCTCTCTCTCTCTTATTTGCCCAGAGCGAAAAACGGTTCTCAAAGGGATATTTAAAAGTTACTTGGCGTTAAAATAGTCTATTTTAGGGAGGTGATTAAAGTGAAATAGAGATTGATGGGGTCAGGTCACAAGTCAAGGCCATTTAGAAAGCTCGTAAATTTTGTAGTATACTAACTGAAAATGTAATATTCGTTTTAAATTTAACCATAACATCACCAACATTGTTCGATAGGAAATTACCATCCAATTTACGTTTTATATACCTTTCCTTTTAATATTTTTCAATATTATAGCGAAAAAAGATGATAATAAACTCCTACAGTTTTAAACGAGATTCTCGTTTTTTTTTGTTGTTTTTTTTTAATTAGCAATGCGTAGACGCAGCTGATTCAAGCTCCGTTGTTTGCCATCCTGACTGAAACAGATAATTTGTTTCAAGTGATTTAATATTACCTTTCACGCCATGTAACACAATTTAATTTTAGTTGTTTTTTTTTAATCATAATATTTTACCATAAACAAACGTTTTCTTTTACTTAAGATACGGTAATGACAGACAAATTGTCAACGATTTAACGAAGGGTTGTATCAAAAAATCTATTTTATATATAGCAATCCACTTACACTTTTACGTCAAAAAGTAAATGAGGTACTTTCAGGATATATCCTTTCGGAAAATGCACTTTATATAGGAAAAAGTAATGCCCATATATATGACCTTACGTGGAATAAATGTATGTTTAGCTATACGTATAATTACAGTCTTGTCTCAATGTTGATTAAGATTTAATTATGACCCTTAGTCAAATAACTGAGGAAATGTTTCGCTTACTATCAGATACAACAAACCAGGTTCGTTCGGGAGTAAAGGTGGAGTTGTGAAAATGTATGACCAATAAGTTAAATACGGTTCCTGCGGGATGTAGGTTCGTAACAGACAAATAGTGTATCTGCTTTACACCGCAATTAATGTGACCAATATTTTATCACTTATAGGTTCGAATCCGTAAAGTTGAATTGAATTTCTTTATGGCCTTCAGGTATCTAAGGCTCTGGTCAGGATAGGGGGTAAGGATATAGGAAACTGTCGACAAGGGACCAAGTTTAAGGTACCATCCCGGTGTACGCCTCGTGTGACGGAGGAAAAAACACTGGAAAAACCTTAGTCAGGATGACCAGTCGCCGGGATTGAATCCACGATCTCCTCAATGCTAAGCTAACGCTTTACGGTCGTTCGGTAATAACAAGGGATGACATTATTTGTTTGCAGTTCATATACAACACAGTGGTTATCACTAGTGGAAAATGTTGTTTGGCTTCCCACAATGTACAGTACGATTCAATAAAATTTTCCGAAACATTCCTTAAAAAAGCTAGACAACCATAGCTGCTTGGGCATTTGCAGTCACTTGACTACGAGAAGCAGTTACTATTAGTTTTCAGGAATATTGGGAGAAAGAGACTCTTAAGTGGGATTTGAACACGAGTTGATCAGCTAGAACCCCATCGTGTTACCGACAGGACTAAATTGCCATACATAAAACTCACCAGATTCAAACAGTGTTGAAGGTGAAACGTACATAGCCAGAGTCCCTGAGACATAAACTAATTTCACCCCACGACTTACAGCATATTTTAATCACTGTTGTATTTTTCAACTAGGGATAGGAATTCCTATTTAGTGAGAATATTTTCCACGTCTTTCAAAATAAGAAGTAATCTTGATGGTGGCAGCAAACACTTGATCAGAATTACATTCACGGCTACGACACGAGCACGTTTTTCACTCTGCACATGACTGACAGCTGAAACTATCTACTTCAGCATACGAAAAATTGTTACTATTTCTGTTCACTTCAAAGAAATAATCTGAAATACTAAAACTTCTATGGAACTTTACTGAGAGTTTATGTCAACGTTTAAAAAGTTTTTAACAGTGCAGTTTACGCATTGGCCGGAACAGGCATCCTGGTACAGAGAGGGCGGTGTGCGTAAGTAGAATCTGCGCTGAGCAGAATTAGCCTTTCCAATCCAAAAGCTTAGGCTATTGTACCAAACGGGGATGCAATTGTTGGGCAAAGCGGGTGCGCTATTTATATTGAGATTCTAGGTAGGTATTTCCTGAAACAATTTAAATTTATTAGCACACCCGTATGAACGTCAGTGAATAAGGCAAGATATGGGGTTTGGCCTGTCCGTCTCTCCGTCCCACTAGATCTCAGCAACTACAAGCCTGACAGACTTAAGTCATTCACCGTTGGATTTACAGTGGTTTCAAACTACCGAATAATTTATCACATAAGCTCTAAAACTGGCAGGTCCTTTTCAATCGTTTAATATTTTCCACCGTATGTTTCTTTGTCCCCCCCCCCTAGATCTCAGTAATTACAAATCACACATAGATGAATGATACACCGTTGCACTCGTCATAATCTGAAACGGAGGGGAAAGTTATCAGTTTGACTCTAAAATTGGCAGGTCGTTTTTAATCGCTTAGTATATTTAATTCTCCACTTGTGGTACTAATAGATATCTGTAACTACAAGTCACACAAAGATGAATGATACACCATTGGATTCGTAATGACCTTAAACCGAGGAATAACCTATAACTTTCCATCCTGACTGAGTTTTTTCCAGAGTTTTACCTCAGACTTACCAGGCAAATGCCGAGATAGCACCTTCAACATAGGTTCCGGCCGACACCTTCCCAAATCCTCGCTCCCTCCATTCCCGGCCTAAACCTTAAATGCCTAAAGGCCATGCCGTCCGGGTAACCGTGTTGTATACGGCGGTAGGCCAACGACTCGAAGGTCTCGAGTTCGAGTCCCGGCACTGGCATGGCTGTGGATTTTAATGGCTAAAGAGCGAATCGTGACGGGGCGAAGTTCAAAGATACGGGTCCATATAAAAATAATGTTTACCAAAGTTTTTTCACTAAAGACCATAAATAGAATTCGAATTAAAAAAATATTGTAGAAGAAAACTAGTTCGACGTCTGTTCTTATACGAATTGAGGTGTAATGTACAGAAATATTAACTACAAATATCTGCTATAAATAAGAAGACAATACACTTATATGTGCTTTTTATTTGAATGTTGTTTTGTTAAACACTTTCTTTTAAAAAAATCGAATTATTTAGTTATAAGTAAAATACAGCAGAACCGCGGTAATCTGACTTCCGATGGTTCGACTCCTCGCATAATCCGACTCCGACGGAGGTTGAGGAATGTCGACGTATGTCTGTACTTATCCTTAAAATACTACGTACTTTGTTGAGTAAGTTAAATGGTGACACTCGATCAGTGCGTTCTCATGTTTTGCTTTAAAAGTGTTCGTTGCTTAAGCCGTGACTTTTTCTAAGTGAACAGCTTGTTTGTGTTAAAAATCGGCTTTCAGTGTATTGTACTCGTCCCATTATGGCAATTAAATAACTTAAACACGTGAGGCTGATCTTAACAGGCTTTAATGTATTTATTATTCATGCTCCTCTGATAATCCGACCTTCCTTGCGTTCCGACCATGCCCTCAGTCCCACAGCTGACGGATTAACGGGGTTCTACTGTATATTCAAACCATATGAATATGTTTAGAACGAATAGTCTAGGCGATTTAGCATCTCCGGACACGAAATAGCATCTCCGAACCTATCATCCCAAAGGGTTAGGTCCACAAGAGAGATGTTACACATACCAGTATCAATACATATAGCTTGATGGTTACGCCAGAAAGATATAAGGATTGACTGGCCCCACATGTAGAGACCCTCTACACCGAGTATTGTCTTCTCACTCTTTCTTATGGGAAGTGAAAGTTAATAATTAATGAGAAGAGCGCATGACAGATGAAACCTCCAAAATTGCTATAGTTGTTCGAAAAAAAACAGCTATTTCGCAGCAAATTGACAATGGTATAATGCTTGAAAATGTCCCAGATGTTTTGTGCTGTACATTGTAGTCGCACGACAGAAGCGTGCGTTTCGAAAAGGTTACTAGCTTACGCACAAAATTCGGGATAGAGGGACTGTAATGAGGCAACAAAATATGGCTGCCACTGTACCGTAAATTTGGCTTCATGTGATGTTATGAAAGTTTTCTGTGTTCTATTCTATACTCTAAATAACTGAAGTTCAAATTAAGATGCTCCTTGATCTTTTTCTTTCTTTCTTTCTCTTATTTTTAAGTCGGTTAAAATTATTTTTTAAAGCTTTCATTTCTGACTAATGGAAGTTTTCTTAGCTTCGCATTTTCACCGCTTAACCGTTTATCATGAACTTCGATTAATATTTAATTCACCAATAAATATGGCCAGCAAGATATCGAAAACCGTCATAATGGTATGTTATATTTCTAATTTGCAATGTTTTCTTTGCTTGTAATCCCATCAGCCTTTTACAGACGAACACCTTAAGATTACACAGAAGAGAAATTGCTCAAGCACCTCCTCCATCTGTGATCAATAATAGGCACGAATACGTTAGTAACTACAAGTTCCGTGAATGAATGACGAATGATATGTACAGTCCGGGTCAAAAGATCGTGGAAGAAAAAAAGATTAAGGAAGAATTATTTATTATGATTCAATGGCACTCATAACCCAAAAACCAAGCCCATCATTTCACTGTGAACAGGAAGCAGTTTATAATAAAATGAGCAATAGTATGAATAAATGCTTCAAGCAGCAATGTGGATTACCAAATATGTCATTCACGTATTCATAAGGATAGACGTAGCGAGATTTTAATAGACTTTGTCAAACTGAATTGGAATGTTTCTGTGTTCGTAAATCGAAACTAACAATGAGATACAGTGACAAATGCTTGAACTGAATTTATGATTTTAAAAGATGACTAAATAAATAAACAAATGAAGTTTATTTTCCAT
Organism: Lepisma saccharinum; assembly: GCA_022664845.1. Taxonomy (NCBI): domain Eukaryota; kingdom Metazoa; phylum Arthropoda; class Insecta; order Zygentoma; family Lepismatidae; genus Lepisma; species Lepisma saccharinum. Next base: position 5,393 of record JAGDQP010073808.1, on the reverse strand, counting down.
AAGGGAAGATTAACAAAATTACTTGACTTGGTTTGTTTTTAATCCTGCATACGTTTTTTTACTCCTAAAAGCTGGCAACACTGACAACCACAGTAATTTTCTATTAAGACTAGCTATGAGTGGACCATGGATTTAGATACTTCAGACGGATTGACTGGCCCAATACAATTAAGCTGGGTCAACTTGATGCCGGTTTTCGATTAATCTTGCCTGGTGAATTGGGATTTACTAGCGTCTCATTGGATGGCTTATGCTTGGGTGTGTGGAAGCAAAGAATGGATGAAGATCTAGCTAACGAAGAGAGGAGGAAGCATGGAATAATTTAAATAATGAATTGTACGGAACGTGATGTTCAGTTGCTTTTTTAATCAATTTCACCTTCCAGCTGATCATGGCTTGTGCTGGCTTCAATTTCGGGTCACTACAATCCGTCTACCGTAGCGATATCCATGTGAGCGAACGAAACAGTCTTGATTGGTGCACTAAATCAGGGTTGCCAACCTATTTTCTATACAATTACATTTTTCAAATTGCTACCATTACGTTCGACATGGCAGCTCGAAACTGGCATATTTTTTGACACAATAGAAAAGCTATGGGTTTTCCCACACCTACGCACTGCAGTTGTTTGTGGTGCTAACCTATTTTTATAAAAGTGAATACCTACGCGTCTAAAATGCTATCAAGAGACTGCAAATGTTTGTCGAATTGCAGCTCTCACTTATGTGTGTGTGTTTTTGAAGACATTCTTTCATTATTCATTAATTTACATCAACAATAACTTATTCATACATATTATTAAAACGATATGTTTATTTCCCTTCAACAATAAAAGTCAGTTTCTGGGGGATACTTTTAGTTTGCGATGTCACGTTTTCTTCTCGAATATAAATGTCCTGAATTGTTAGAAGATATTTTCCTGGCCCCTCTGATGACCTGCCCCATGACAGATCACCATGAGAGGCCAGGGTATTCCACTGACAATTCAAGAAGTGTTCACTGTATCGGTGCGGGAGATCGGGCGGCACAAAGCACCCACATTTACTCTTCGCTCCTACCAAAATCTGTCTTTGACATTTAATCTCCAACACTAGGTCGCTTACATTACATTGGGGGCAACGGCGGGAAGGGAGTCGTCGCCTTTGGAATAAAACCCGCCGGAGGAAATCTCAACGAAATTAGATTTCTTATCTCAGTGTAATGAGACCTTAGGCTATGAGGGCCTACAGCATATCAATATACTGTAGTCTATTACAGAAAAAAACTTAAATGGTTTCTCAGTACATAATTATCAATATTTAAGATCTTGTACTGAATAGACTACAGTAGGAGGCGTCTACTAGGCCCGTCAAACCTATAGTAGACGCCTATGAGAATAGGACTAACTGTGTGATTCTTTCTAACTTCTTCCACCTCTTTAGCAGACGTTAAGGAAATCAATTTCTCTCTCACTCTGTGTTTTCCACTATGTGAAGTTAGCAAAACGACTCTAGTAAGTATATCTCTGTTACTTTATCATATTTGGCCCTACTTTCCTGTAAATTTCTTGCACGTCCTTTTACAACATCTTTCCTTTGCTATTTCAAAGATTATTTACTGCGTTGACTTGTACCTTCCTCTCACGCACACTTCCTACGGGCTGCTTTTCTTCCAAGCGTGCGTTGCTTGTGATTTGGATGAGTAGCCAATTGAAACGTAAGTTTTATTGCATGTTCTACTTGTAGCATGTGTTTCAATTCACTACTCACCCAAATCGCAAGCAACGCACGCTTGCAAGAAAACCAGCATTACAATTTTAATGATGGATTTTACCAATCTTTCTTAGGATTAACACCAGAGGGCAGGAAACACATAGGATTAGAGAAAATAGGATTTGATATCTATAATTATTTTGTCTATGACCTGTAGATTAATTCGTGGATTAACTCATTATTTAAATGTTTTATGCCATGGATCTAAATACCGGAGACGGATCTACTTCTAACGACCCAAAATTAAAGCCAGCACAAGCCATGAGTACCTGACAGGTGTAATCGATTAAAAAAACAACTGAATATTACATTCCGTACTTAAACTGAACATTCACATTCCATATTTAAAATATCCCAATCTTCCTGCTTGCTTCCACACACTCAGGCAAAGGCCAACCAATAAGACGCAAGTAAATTTCAATTCACCAGGCAAGATTAATCGAAAACCGGCATCAAGTTGACCCAGCTTAATTGCATTGGACCAATCGATCCTTCTCCCGTATCTAAACACACGGTTTTATGCAACTGTCTCTAATTGTTATTGAGAACATTTAGCTCAAAGTGTCTTGAGACTGGAATAATATCGGGAGAGCGCACTAGCTCAACTCTCTCGAGAGTAAGGGCTGGCTCACTTTCAAGTCTACTTGCGATTAGAGTGAGTAGCCAATGGAAACATGTGTTATTTCGAGGTTTAGTTTTATTACGTGTTGTAACATATGTTTCAATTGGCTATATTCACCCAAATCGCAAGCAACGCAAGCGGGTTTGCAAATTAGCCCTAAGAGCTGATTTTCGTGAAAGCTTGCGTTGCGTGTTTGCTTGCGATTTGGGTGAGTAGCCAACTGAAGAACGTGTTTCATTACGTAATACTTAGAACACGCAATAAAACCCGTGTTTTAATTGGCTACTCACCGAAATCACAAGCAAAACACGCAACACAAGCTTTCATGAAAATCAGCCTTAATACGGCACACGAACTCTGAATACAAACCTTCTAAAGTGATGTGTGCAGCCAGCTATCGTAGCTACATTGCGAAGACGTCGATTTATGGAGTAGTTGATCCTGGTTCGGAACTCAACCGGATGAAATTTTTCTTTAAAATAATTGATTTATGCTCAAATCTATTATTAATATATTTCTAATGAAGAGTTTGGTTAGGTTAGAAAGTCAGGTTCGGTTCTTTTTCGTTTATTTACACGTGATGCAACACAGTTTTCTCTTTTACTTCGCCACAACGCTGATAGATGTGTCTGCAACGGGGTTCAAATATTCCATAGTGTAGACGGAAGTCATTTAATTATGGGTAAATGCATAGAAGACATCCTTTGGTTGGCTCGCCAGATATTCGCATAAGTTTCCATTTCCTGATTCTCCCACGCACCGATAAATACATAATCGAGAAAAGAAACTGCCATGAAGAAACTGATTACGATAACTCCTGGCAAAGATGTCAGATAACCTCAAATAAATCACAATTTGAAAAATAATGCCAATACCGATGCTTCAACAGCAGAATTATCAACGGCTCATTATGACATCATTACTTACCATCAGGGAGTTCATCAGAAATGTGAGTTTTACGAGATATAAAGCTACAATTGGTTGTGTGAGTAGAGTTTTCAATGTTCCTGTAATTTTTTAAAAGTCGAAATTGTTAAAGTTGAGACTGTATGCTTGTTAATAGAGGGTGTATACAAGGGCTCCGATTTCTCTGTAACTTTGGGGTTATATATATATACATCCCACTATCATTGCGACTCACTTACATTTACTGTTTGCCGTCATTATGGGACCCCGGTGTTTCTGAGATCCGTATTCGGGTCTTACTTTACAAGCCGTGTTATTCGTACTCTACAACGTCCAAGTACCTCAAAAAACTTCACTTGTAAAATTGGATCCGGGATTCCGTTTGATATAAAAGTGCATACAAAATGTATAGCTTAAGTTCCTGCACATTCCGTGCGTGGCGCTGCGCTCGCTAATCGTATAAAGGTGTATAGCTTTTTTCACTCAAGCCATGCCTTTACTGGAATCCGCATAGACGTTGGCAAACCTGACGCGTGATCTAACACACACTTAACTGCGCATGCGTTCATTTCTCCCACCAGTTCTTGCTGTCTTGTTTCTCACAACGTACAGCCTACAGAACTCATAGTGTCTATGTGTGCGTGTGTGTGTTTTGCACATACATATTGACAACAGTGAAGGGCTCCTATTTGGATCACGAAAAGAGGGTTGGGTGATAAAAGAGCAAACTTGACCTTGGCGTTCCATTCGGAAAGGAGGAAAGGAGATAGGAACCAAGTTACGAAGCAACAGTGCAGAAATTAAGGTCATGAGGCCATCTTAAATAGCTCTGTGTATTCTTATGGGTTTAGTGCAAGAACCCCTCGCAATCAAAAAATAAATTGTAATGACTCTAAAAGTATAAATGATATGGAGAAACTGAAAACAGTTTTAGTATCAGAGTCCCCGGGAGTTTTCAACCTCAAATATTAATGGTCCTCCGTGAAGTTTTGGGTTTGGCGCCCCCCGCCCCCCTATTCAAACACAGTAGGGGCAGAAGAAAGGAAAAAAGATTTGGGTTCAGCGAGCTTCAAAATGGAAATAAAGAACAATTTGGAGTGACAATTTTAGGTCCCTTGATAGCAAAAACTAAAATAAGGGACTTTATATCCGGCTCCTGTCTGTCCGTCTGTCTGTCTGTTGCAAGAAATTATATCTCAGGAACCAGAAGACGTATGAACTTGGTTGAGGTGTCATTTGAAAGCTCTCGTTAATTCATTAAGAATGGCTATCTTACGTTTTGTATTAGTCACCCCTATAGGGTGAAACGGGGGATTGGGGTACAACTCAGACTCTTATATCTGGAACTAGAAGACTTAGGGACTTGCTTGACATGTCACTGGATGGCCCTCGTCAGTTCATTAGGATTGGCTCTTCTACTTTTTATTAGACACCCTATAGAGTGAAACAGGGGATTCGGCTAAAACTTATACTCCTATATCTCAGGAACTAGAAGACGTAGGGACTTGGCTAAGGTGTCATTAGAAAAGTCTCGTCAGTTTATTAGAAGCGGGTTTCTAATTTTTTTTTCACAGCCCCAGGTGTGTAACGGGGGTGGCAAAGCTATACAATTCCACACGCGTCCATCGATGTACCCGAAACTAAGAATTGTCTTCCTTTGGCACTGGGCAAGGTCGCAAAGGTATTCCGGGTCCGACGTTGTTCTCCAGATATCAGTGTTCCCACTTTTTTCATTTTTTAAAAAAATTCCTTCTATACACTTCGACATAACACCAACTTTGCATTAACATTATTGGAGACAATGCAACAACACTGTGGCCCTAAGAACCCGAGTCTTCATTGTTGAAAAGATATGAGAAAATGCCACATATTTTGTGTTTCAGATGCTATCAAGGGACCGGAGCCATCGCGATTATTAATTGAATCACAGCGCTAACTTGTTTAATTTGAGTAGTAAAAACAAACCCGAGGGGGGACTAAAAACTACTAAATCTACTACAAGATTAAAAGTAACATCAGCATGATAATATTAAAAAGGTTTCTGCTAATCAATCCTTAAATAATAGAGGTGCGAGGGGTAAAAGTAATAAAAGTCCGGTTTAACGCTTTTTTTT
>JAGDQP010073807.1:0-10344 GCA_022664845.1 Lepisma saccharinum | reverse complement strand
TTTCTAAACGAATATTTGTTGTACATTGGGTGACGACTACTGGTGCATTGGTATGACGACTATAGGGGAACAGCAAAATTTAGAGCGACGACTACTGGAGCAAAATTAGGGTTTCAAGGAAACGTAATTCTATCCCTATAATGCGAATTACCAAATAGGTTTATTCTATTACATTATCGGACGAGACCTGAAGTTACTAATGAAGTGAAAATGGTAGGGTTGTTTTTTAACGCATAGATCTATAGAAAGCACTTTCTGCAAAATCCACCTTAACATGCCGAGAACTGGTGCCTTTACCTTACCCCAAGTGTGTGTGTGTGTGTGTGTAGGGGACGAACAGAGATTATATCCCACTCCGGTTGGGAAATAAGAGGGAAAGAAACCATTGAGAAGACCGAAGCGTTGTTGGTAAGACAACATTAGAAGGGATCTCGAGAGATAGGGGTTAGCGATGAAAACTGGCTTGATCTTGTCCAAGAAAGAATGCTATACCGTTTCTTACTGCAATGATGAACTTGTAGGTTTCGTAAACTATAGAGTTAGTTAATTGGAATGTAGAAACATTTTTAATTATTCTTTTCAAGGAGAAAGCGGTGAATCTTGAAAGACGTTCTCATTTTCAGACTGGTCATCTAGCATTTTTTTTATTATTATTTTTTTTTACCAGAAGAGATGTTTGTCCTTCGGGAGAAAGTCCACAGCTAAGAATACTTGAAGCCGTAGTGAAGACAATTTCTCAACGCCATTTGTATGCATGTCATTTTACAGGTCATATGTCATACACCTAACCTTTGACCTGACTCCTGTCTGTTGCTTTGATATCATCTTGAATGACAAAGACGAACATAACAAAAATACATTATACACAGGTAGTTTGTATGTGGAAGATGGTGTTATTTTTTACACACTGTTCCTTGTTACAAATTGAAATCATGCTGGACAATGTCTTCTGTGTCGATATAGTCTCACATAACTGACATGTTTGTTTATTTACATCGAAGAAGGCAGTTTGGCCAGAAAAAACGAGAGATAGTCCAGGAGACTAAATATTAGGAATGAACAGTGATTCCACCAGACCTGCCTTCCCTGTAGGGGTGTAACCTCAAATTCTCGACAACACTCCTTCCCAACTTAAAATTTTTTACGGTTAAAAATCAATAGAAAACGTGCAAAATTCATTACACCCTCCCAATTTTGAATTTAAACTCCTAAATTGAAACTTATGGCGGAATCTCTGGGAATGAAGGATTTACTCAGGGTAATTGTATACGGGTGAGATTGAGGCCTGGTCCAGCCTGGCCGGGTCATGGCAAAAGCTTTTGAGCCATAGCCCGGTCCAGATCAAAATGAATTTACAATTTATTAAAAGAAAAATAACTGCCACAAAAAAAAAGTATCGTGTCTGCCAGCCAAGCGGCATTGGGTAGGTCGAGCGTGGGCACAAACCCTGCTCCGGCCGGCCATCCTGAATGAGGCTTTCCTCAGTCTCAACAGGCGAATGCCGGGATAGTACCTTTTGTAAGACTAGGGCCGCTGCCTTCGCTCATCGTTCCGCCTCCCTTATCTCGGTCTGAGCCTTAGATGCCTAAAGTCCATAAATAAATTCAATTATATACTTGAACACAAGAGAAAATGAAGTATTTGCTCATTATTTTTCTTGTCTCTTGTCCCTTTTAAAAATGTAAATAATAATAGCTTTGATGAATAAATTTTTAATCATTAATTAACCTAATAATAACGTTAGATTTGTATATTAGAGGTCGTCACGGGCTCGGGCCATAAATTGCCAGAACTTCTCGGGTTTTTGTCGGGCGTGGAACTATTGTCGGGCTATATTTTTCCCAACTGGGCCAGGGCAAGCAATGTATGCTAGGGCCAGGGGAAGAAAAGAAGTACAATCTCAGGCCTGATATTGAAGGACTACTGATCTTACATAATCTAAACAATGAAATTTCCATCCAGTGTATTTCAATATAAATTCAAACTTGAAATTCCAACTGGCGGCGGCTAAAATAAAACGGGGAAATTCCTAAAGCGTTTTAAGCTTAAAATGGAATAGGGACGATTTTTCAGTGGAATAGTGGTTTTCAAACTTGTTTTAGCTCGCTGCACACTGTTTAGCGATGTGTGATATTACGCCAGTCGGAAACTAACATTTTTTTGGGTGCACAATTGAAAAGTTACTCGGTCTTCTGGTAAGTTAATAGTTGCTAAACTTCTTAGCACGAAATAATAATAAAAAAAAGTCGTAACTAAAAAATAGATTTTTATAGTGAACTAACTGATCACCCGGCGTATCCCGGGTATTTATTTATCTTCTATTTGACAGGAAAAGGAATGAATTCTATCTATAGTGTAAAATCGAAGTATTTTTTTGTTATTTTCCACCACCACCCCTATGCCAATGGGGGCTGAACTTGAACTTAAATTGCATCGGGAGTGTCACTTTTCATCTCAGCGACCCAGAAAACTATGTATTCGTCACTAATATCGGTCGTTTTCGATTGTTTTTACATGTCATCCCTTCCACCACCACTCCTTCGGGTGCTAGTGGTGACATAGCCCACAGTATTTCTTTCCAGATTGTAAGTAATGTGTGTACCAAGTTTGGTTAAAATTGCTCCAGGCGTTCGAGAGTTATGAAAAACGTTTACAATGAACTGTCTTGAATTTAAGACCAAACATAAAAAGTTTCAACACATTACAGAAGAATTTGTGCTGCATCCTGGTGTTCAAATACTAACAGAGGTGAAAGAACAATTGATTTTTATCGTTTCTTAAAAGATCCTAAATCCATTACGAACGGACCTGCTTAGATTGTGCTGCCATCTTTTGAGAATAGCAGCAAGGAAACAGGAATTGACATGCAATTTACAGCGACCGCTAGATGTCACTACTGTGCAATGATCGCTATTAGTTCCAACTATTGCCACTAATTTAACTCCGCTCCGTTTATATCTTCCTTCCTGGTTATGGCGTTGAAGCCGTTATTCTGAGGTTCACTGCTAGTGCTAGCGTACAATCTTGTGATCTGTATTTATACTGTTTCTTTGTCAGAACTAGTGTCGTGCGCAGTTTGCAGTCATTCTGGAAATTGGCACCCAAGCTATGTGGTACGTAAAGTCTCCTACCTAATTAAGATAGCTGGGTCAAACGTCAAGTAGGAGAGTTCGATGTTTTTACTTGTTTGTTTATCAGATCGCAACAGACGGCTGCAGTAAAAGAGTTGGAGTTGGCTGAGATTACGACGAAACATTTCTGCCTCGTGAAAGGACTTCAACGCACTGAGACAACAGCCACAGCGCAACGAAACAAAATTCAAATAACTTTCAATTTTGACAATGTATCTCGCGTAACTGTTTGTTCCAACAAGCTTGAATTAGGTTATTTACAACCAGCAACCTTGTTGTTCAAACAAGCCATTACCCACATATCAAAATCAGCTTGAATCAAGCTTGTTTTCGCCTTGAAACGCCAAGCCAATAAGCTTGTCGTGTCAAGCAAAAAGGTTGATTCAAGCTTTAATCATGCTTTATTTTTTAAAGGTACCAAGTGCCTTGTTTAGGCAAAGGGATACTCAAGCTTGAAATTGGGTGTTGAGTTTAAACATATTTTATCTAGCAAAAATCAAGGTTGTATCAAGCTTGAAATATACTCGTCATATTACGTCAAGCCTCACAGCGCAAAATCAAGGGAATTTCAATCTTGAATCAAGAAACGGTGTTAGGTGTGTAATATTATGCCAACAAGTTTGTCTCATACTTGTTTACTAAGAAGTTCAGCAAACTATCAAGTGTAACAAACTCAAAGCAAGTGACTGAAAACCTTGTTGTAAGCTGGCATGCTATGTGGACAAGGGGACCACCCTAAAAAAAATTCTTGGTCCCGCATAAAAATCTGTCTATTTCTATATGTGTAAACAGGAGATAAAATGGGACCCCTCTCCCAGTTTGTGTTTAGGGCTTAGCATCAGTGTTTCTTTCAGGCACTTGGTAATGTACCCCCCTGGGCCAAATTGTAGTTTACTACTTATCCTACTATTGTAATGCTAATTGTCGAAGCAACGCCCTCCCGGTTCTCTGAAATTCCCCCCTTCCGGGGACAAATTTTCTGAACGAAAGCCTGCTTAGCATATCCCTAGAAAATATCAATATGTGGAACTAAAAACCAATTAACAATTAATATTTTCGTAGGTTGTAGATCGCCAGATAAAGTACTTACCACAGAGATAAAAAGGTGTATCCATATCTTTTTCATGTGTATATGATAATTTCGGGCCATTTGAAATGTTTTGTCAAATAGGAGTATTGAACTGGTAATATTACAACACATTCCAAAGACTAAAACAGATTCGTGTCTGGCCATATTGATTTATTTCTGCTTTTTTCTTTCCTTCTTTTTTTTTTATGTATCTTGCGTGCATTATTATAAGTTCGTTTCTATTGCACATTCCACACAAAAAGAACAACAAATATTTTTCAGCGTGAAAACAGAAAAGAATCCACCACATGATGTAGACGCCTACAGGTGGTACTTTTTTTTTCAGTTAAAAAAGGTATTTTCCTCCTAAAGCTTTCGACCAACATCTGAGTGGAATACTAAAACCAAACCAGGAGACCCCGAGGCTTCCTTCTTCTGTTGACGTTCTTGGCTGGATGGTTGAGGAGTCCAGAATTGTTGCCAGGTCGAGAAAGAGAAAAATATTGCGTTTCATTAGCATAAAAATTCGTTGATCTCTTCTCTGCAGTCACCACGTAAAGTTAATGTAAGGCTTTTCTACATCTTTGTTCCATTGTTTAAAACATCAAGAAGGGTTGTCAAGACACTTTATCAGTGTCTTCTGCATGCCTCTCTCTCCCTGTCTTTGTGAAAGCCTTTCAGACTTTTGAACTGTATTTTTAAAGGAATAATATACGCTTGCAGTTAACTTAATGGCTGCGGGGTGTTGTGTTAAAGCTTACCATGTTTTGTCAACAAGTCTCAATTATTTTATCTTATTTCGTAAAACGGAGGAGTGGTAAATGGCAAGGATCAATTAAGAATTCAGAAGTATAATTTTTCTGACGGTATTAAAACGAAGGCTTTTGAGAAAGAAAGCTTTAAGGCTTATTATCCAGTTAGTTTGCAAGAGGAATGGGTAAATTTCACTTTGCCTACCCCGGAAAAAGGGACGTAGGCTACTACTGGCCAGGGGGATTTTTTCCCCTGGGCCCTCCTCCAAAGATGCAGAAAATCAAAGTCAAATGAATGGTTATTAGTTTACTAATCCAGAAAGACTTTATTTTTCAAATCTTCCAGGTAAAATAATTATAGGCCTATACTAAATGTAATAAATTTTACTTTCTTATATGTGAATTTTCATAGCCCCATTACTTGTCTCTACTCTCAACTCAACTCACTGTTGTGCTATATATTTATTTATAATGGGTTCAACGTAGTATGACAGAGTATTTAAAGCTTATTTCAGTTGGGAATGCATTTATTGTGGTGCCGCTAGTATCGCCAAAACATTCGTGTTTACAGGAACAACTCGTTGTCGGAAGCAGTGTTTCCAATGCAGAATATGATTCGAACACTATATCAGGCCTTTATGAAAGAAAGTGGAAGGGAAGAGCAAGATATCTGTGAGTTGATTTTCTGTTAAATAAAGGAATGTGCAAAAGACTTTATTTCTCCCATATTAATTGAAGATGCGTGACGCAACGTACGTCAGACATTGGTTTCGAAAGGGTAGTGAGAAGTCTATATCTAATGTAACATATTGTGCCGGACATTGTCCATTGTCGTTCTTTTAAGGTAATTACACGACGTCTCCAGAGGTTAGCATGTCGCGTAACCGAAATATGACGAGCTCGAATCCCGCTCACGCCAATTGAAGAGAGAAAACGCAAAGTATAATCACAACCGAACTGTCGTAGCTTAGTGGTAGAGCGTTGGCTTAGTATTCGGGAGGTCATGAGTTCAATCCCTTGTCCTATTCGGCCTGAGCCTTAGATGCCTGAATGCTATAAATTAAATCAATTCAAGTCAATAAAGTATAATCACAAAAAAATTGCCGGATGAGAAAATAATTTCCACTTCCGAAGCGGTGTACGTAAAAATTCCGGTACATATTAATTTTAAAATTCGTATCCCGAGGATATCGAAAACGTTGTCAATCTTTCAGCAAAGGGAGCACAGCGACTAAATAATTATTGATTGTAGATAGAACGGAAACAGGTTACAACATCTAAGGTAATATTTTAGTAAATCATAGTGTTGAATCTCGGAAGAAGAGAAATTTTTCCATTTCCATGGGATAGCGTGAAGTTGAGAACGTAAATTTGTCCTATCATATTCTGGTACCGAAGACAAATTGAATCTTAGATCCCAAATTATCATAATATCATCAAAAGTTTTGTCAATGATATTCATGTAATTTAAGTACAAGTAAACACTATCAAGTACATAATTCCCCCCTGGAAAGATAACCTAATTCGCACACTGCTGCCAGTCACTGGTTTTGGCGTAATCGCGACCCTGTTAGACGGGGAGTGACGGGTAAAGTATTTACAAAAACAAGCCAGCAAAGGCTCTGTGACTTACTATTGTTTTCAATGTTACCGCCGAAAATCACAGAACTGGTTAAAAACAAATTAAGTTAACCTGAAAGCGAGTCTGGAGGAAGAAAATAGACCTCTCTCGTTAACACACAACCCGATAGGGCAACTTCTCATTTGCTTCAACGGAGTGTTGCAAACTGTTGATTTGAATATTGGCTTAATAGATCAAAATCGTCACTGTATATGAATTGATATGATACAGAAGAGGTAACTTCCTTTTTGTTTGAAAAATGTGGGGTTTCTTCTCCTCATAACAGTGTTGAATCTAAACATTTCGCCCCGGGGCTGGGGGAATAATTTTATACCGAACGGAACAAAATTCCCAAAGTTTCAGCTATTTAATGGGACTGGGATTCCCATTAATTGCATGAAAATGGGCGACTAAAGTCTTGACGTCCCGTCCGGATCGGAATTGGAGATACGGTTTAAGTTCGAGCCCTGCTGCACTGGCCATCCTAAATGACATGCTTTTATATTACCGTTTGTCACACCAGCCAAAGGTGTTGTTAGTACCACAATTTAATACCAGAGTCCCCATATTCTCTTTCCTTTTCATGAAGCAGTAAAAATTAAGACTGCTTTTATGCTAAAGTTCATAAATGATAACAAAACCTGCAAACTACTGAGAATTTTGTAAAAAAAAAAAAACACTTTTTATGGGTCGTTAAAGTATTACGTAACATTTTTAGTCATTTTAAACCCTGTCTCCCCTCGCAAGCAAAACCGTGAATTGAATGCCGATATATCCTGCTTTCACCCTGCCAATTTCGAATATATGTGTTGAGGACTGCCGGATGAAGCACTAAAGCGAATTTCCATCCTGAATAAAAATGCTGATCATCCCACAGTGAAAACATTTCATTTGCCCAACAGTGGAAAATTTTGAGCATCTCCTTTCTGCAAGATCTGTTTTACGCTGAAGATGTTCCGCCATTGGATAACGAACATGAAGTGGAAGATGAAGAAAAAAGTAGGCCGACATGTGCTGTAGATAAAAGTGAACATTGCAAAAAGTCCATCTACTCTGCTTTTCTGGTATTGAATAAATTTCGACTGTACGAAACGAGAATTGATCAGTTACATCTCGTGTATAAATACTTATTGACACTCCCCGTAACTCGACTGTGCTATGAAATGGCTTTTTTCAAAACTCAAGATTATCAAGAATCGCTTTCGAAATCTTCTTTCTCAAAGTCATTTAGCGTCTTTACTCTTTGAAACTTGAAATAGAGCTGACTAACAGCATCGAACCTATAAAGGTACACGAATACCTATGTACAACGAGCATTCCAGAGTGGTGAAATGTTGAATTTATTCTCGGCGTCTAGGCTTTGGTTAATCAGTTCACTAACTTCCTGAGAAGTGATGTGAAGAGAAATCTGTGCTTTTAACTAATCCAAGAGTATTACTTGCATGATATAGGCTACTTATTTACCTTTAAAACACCTAATTCTTTAATACCGGTAATAATAAGAAGTCTCCCACCATGATACGTTCTCAAAGATTATGACGTCATTATTTAATTGAAGTCTCAGCACTCATTAATCGACAAGATTTCGAGTCGCTGTCCATTGTATTTCATAGTGATTTGTAAGCTCTAGTGCGCTATGAACTTACATTTTTGATAGTACTCTTAGTTTTTGAAATATTTAGAAAAGTGTTAAAAATAGGGGGGTTGGAGCAAGGAGGCCTCTTAAGGCCTTTAGGAATCTGAAGCTCAGCCCGCCTAAGGTGGAAAATATATATTAATAGAAAAGAAATGTATGTAGAAATGTTGAAAGGCAAAATATAAGCAAATCGTTGAAGTGTCAAATAAGAGTGGAAGAGCGGAAAGCTCGTTGGATTATTTAGATGTATCGGCTTTCAGGCCGAGCAGATGGTGTTAGTGTTACAGGTGATATGCATCGCGTATAATAAAAAATCTAACCTGACTTTTCCTAATCCGTCTTCGCTCGCTAGACTAACTTGACATCCTGTTGGTGATATGTAGCAAAATATGTGCCATTCATAACATGACGTGACACCATTAATATTCCTACACTTGATGCCATATTTACGTGAGTTTAACAGCTCGAGTACGTATTTAACGATATAATAGTAACACATGGCTTTCCGCAAACCATTTGGCTTGCTACCTGTATAGAAGTGTTTGTGATAGTTATTTGCAAGGAACTAAGTAGCCTAGAGTGTACATAAATGACTCAATATCTAGCGTCATTTGGGGTGGATAAAATAAAATGTACCCAGGAATATGTTACAGCGAGATCATTTAAAGATTTCTGGGGGGAAAGGACGTATAAGTTAAAGCCCAATTGTGAGAAAACTTAACTGTAATTTAATGAGTTGGGTTCCTTTCAAGTTTAGTTTCATGTAACCGTCAAAATCACATGTTTCATTAACACAATAGATTAGCTCAAGAGTCAAGTACAGCCGATAAAGAAAATATTGAGCTGCACTGTAGGTGTAACCCGTTGAACTGAATCTTGACAGTGAGGTACACATATATAGAAAGGTATGGTGTTTCATTTTAAATGTTATGTTTTAAATAATTGACTTAAACTAAAATACAATGGGCTGATTTGTTCCAGAACTCCTCATTAGACATGAATACAAATTAGTTCATTCAATTGTAATTCTATATTAATCGATTCGAGCATAATATAAAACAGACAGTTTCTAGTACAGTTCGTGAGTGTTATGTAGTTAAGTAACAATTTTTGTTTCGAGATATTAAAGAACGTGTCTATCTGACGCAATGACGGAGAAGATAGACATTTCGGACACGGCCAATCATCTCTTAAGAATAAAAAAAAAGTTTTTGATTTGAAATTCTGACATTGAATACTACAGTATTTAGCCCGTAGGCTCTCACATAACGAAGGCAGGCAGTTTGGATGGTGGCGTGCTGTGTGATGTGATAAATAGATGCAACTCCTCCTGCCGCCATCACAACTAAGAAGAAAGAGCATTGTCTTTCCTTTCTTCTCTATGGATGGTCAAGGACGTTCAATGCCGGAAGATACGAGACGCGGATTTTCGTGAGTGCAATGCAACTCTCATCACAGGTCACCCAGAAAGCGATTGCTCCTCCTACCTAGCCACTATGTTCCTTTTCGTCTAGTATAAAAAAATATGTGGAGAAAATAAAATTTATAACAAAAGACCAAAAGAGATCGCAAATGAAATGGTTCAGGCGTTTAAAGACATCTATTTTGCCCCAAGAATATAAACGTTTTTGATCATCAATTTCTTTTCTTTCTTTCTTTTATTTATTTTTTAACCATTCCTTCTTTAAATTCAAGTTTATACACCAAAATATCTCAATAAACCCTCTATAATTTCTTTCTCAACTAACTACCTGTTATAATCTGTTTCCTCGTTGGGCGACAATCCTTTCGAAAACTGCCTTTCTTCAATTTGTACACCTCAACTTATCACGCGATCCCGCAGACATGAAATTATGTCTTACACATTATTTCAATAATAATAATAATAAATAAAAAAGAACGAAAAATGTAAGATTATGTAATTATACAAATGTTTTGAAATTATTCGTTTATATGATTAAATTATTAGTTTAGATTTTTTTGGTATTCATTTTGAAATGAGTTCCATTACATCAGGGATTTTATTCACTGTCATTCTGAGAAACTCTACCCCTTGGCATATAGACAACGTCAGATATTTATACACAAAACACAAGAAAAAGACAGTATTACACACACACAAGCGCACACACACA
>JAGDQP010073806.1:0-10344 GCA_022664845.1 Lepisma saccharinum | reverse complement strand
GCAGTCTTTAAAAGCTCACTGCAAGGTTGTACAGCGGCCAATATAAAGAGTTCTCCTAAACCACAACTTTCTCTCCCAGAGTTTTCTGTTTATACCAAGCAAGCGTTGCTATCGACTTGCTACCATCAGCTATATCGATATGTCTTGCACTCTAGAAAATTAAAAAAAAAAAATAGTTTTTACTTCACTTTCCCGGTTGAGCTTTTTCTCAAAATGAGTGAGTTGGCAGTTATTTTGCGTGAGAGCGTGAGTTGATGCTTGAATGAGTGTGACTCACGCATTTCGCGTGAGGGTTGATAGGTCTGAGAGTTGTACTAAAACAATACTCAGTAACTTGGCCTTATCTGCACTTTAGATGAAATTTTGGTGGTTTAAGTTGAACAAATATGCCAATTATGTCATGGTAGAAAGGCATCATCTTGATTTGGTCAGTCAGAACATTCTTTTGCATGTTACCGGTAAAGTATCAAATCAGGCATTCTATACAATGTCTGATGTTCTTAGGCAAAGTATTAATGGAGAATTTTACTGTTCTACGTTAGGTTAATTCTGGTTAGGTTAGATTCGTTTCGATTCGTTTTCTTTTCATACTTTGTGGAGCATTGTATAGAATGCCTGATTTCATATATTGCCAGAAATCGATTGTTTAAAACTTCCTTACCATGGCAAGTGCGTTTCTCTCCCACTTCTAACCTCATCCAATTTCTCTGAAAGCTAACTGACTAGGACCTGGGTGTGATTTCTGATCGGAGGAACACTTTGTAGAATTAAGGTTTTTTAACGTCTGTAATCATTTGGCATTCGCAGTTATACTTATGATATATGATTGAGTTAGATATTTTGAGCTTCATAATAAATAAACTTAAATTTAGAATACATAACTATTTAGTACATAATAATTAGTGACTCAATCGTGTCCATACAAGGCATTTGCTGGATTGATGTTCTCTTTATTTAAATGAATGATGTGTATGCTAGCGTAATGTTAGTGTTTATAAATGTTAATATTTTAATTGCCCTTAATATGTTTGTAGGTGGTATGCGGTTAGATTATTTATACCAATATAACAATTTAACATTATTATCACTGGGATATGTATTTTTACTATTCATCATAGACATTATATTATACGGCTCAATTACCTGGTACGTCGATTCAATAAAGCCAGGAAAGTATGGAGTTGCCAAGCCATGGAATTTCTTTCTTGAGGTAAGTGAGACTCAAAGAATTCTGTGTATTGTTCATTTCTATACGATTTGGTTTATTTAGCATTGATCTCGTGTACAAATTAGAATTTGAGTTGAAAGCGTGCTTCGGGAAATGTTTTTTTTTTGTGAGATATCGTTCTACCGCAAAACGAATTAATGTTGCATCGTGGGAAATCGTGGCATTCATACTCGTTTCGAACCACCTTTACTTCAGAGAATTTCTGGATATACCCTACTTTCTTTGGTAAACCCCTAGCACATACGTCGCACAACTTTGGAATATGCATTTTGTGATAGAGGAGTTATAATTTTCTTTGACAATAGCTTGCCGCATTAGGTCTAATGTTGGTGCTACTTAAAGTAATTTTTTCAAACTTCATTTTCCCATGCTTTCGGTAGCTTCTATCTCAGCAACGAAAAGTTTACAATTTTTGTTTGTAGCATTTCTACATTCCTATTACGTCCTGTACACGTAAGAGCCTTTTTATACCTTATTTTATCATTTGAAGAGCGCAGGAAAAGAACGTACTTTTTTAAAGTTTCCTAAATTAACAGTACCATCTGTTTTGTTTTTGAAGAGTCGATTCTAACAAATTATCATGCAAGAAGAGAACGTGCATAATCAGTCTATTAAAGATAAATCTTTATTTGATATTCAGGTTTACTTAATACTGATTATTGACTCTTAAAATGTTCTCCTGTAAATTAAATAAATGGTCAAACACGTTCTTTTCCTGTCGTCTTCATTTAGTATTTGATTTGAAAGTTTTAGTGGTTCACTGAAATATCAGAACAAATTACGTTAAGTAAAATATCTTACACTATAAGTAAACATTTTCAATACGGGATACTTTCAGTCAGTAGACACATCCTTCCAATATATACAAGAATCTTTTGTCATTTTAAAATACTATTTCTGGTTTTATAAGCAAGTCAGAATACAGAAACGCGTAAACAATTATACATTCTAAATTATAAATTCCATAAAGTCTTCCCTAATTTCATTTGTTCTTAGAATACGACATTAAAATTAAGAAAATAGTATTTAATTCAGTCTTTTTTTTCTTTAACAGTGTTTCCCATGCATACGGAAGAAAACGCAGACGGATTATCACCATTTTACTAATATAGTCGAAAACTCGAAATATTTTGAAACTGAAGATAGTCAGCGTAAGGTTGGGATTAAGTTACAAGACCTAAGAAAGACATTCACAACCCGTGGCGGAGGGACTGTTCTTGCAGTTAATGGAGTGTCTCTAAACATTTACGAGGGAGAAATTACTGTACTTCTGGGCCACAATGGAGCTGGAAAAACTACTACTATGTCTATTTTGTCAGGTATGTTAGTTGATTTACTTAAGTTACAAAAAATGTCTTATCTCATCCACATATCTCTCTAGCAACCATGCAGCAAATCATAGTGTAAGCTTTCCATATTTACATAAATCCTATAACCAATAGTTGTCCAAACTCTACAACATTCGGGAGTCTTCTTAAATCTAATCACTTTCTATACCTCTTATATTGAATATTATTCCCCCTATTTTTCATTGGGATTCCACGATTTGATTAATCTTTTCCGCTCGCTTCGTAAGTTGTTAGGTAAACAATTACCTTACCCTTAGAAATTACCTAGTAAAATCACAACCAATTGAATTAAATAATTCTACCCAATTCAATACTTTCTGTGACAGTCTCAACTTTTCAATATATATATTAAAATGCAAAAAAAATTCTTAGAGTATTTCCCACTTCTGTTCTTACAGTAGTAGCCAAGAACACACCCACGTGGAATTTCTTACTTCTACTCTTGATATTTGGCATGGTTACTTCTGTTCCACTTATCCTGACTCATCTGAGAACACCTCTTTAAGCACCTAAACACATCCAAGCATTTTAATGTTTTTCAAGTCCTCTGAAAGCACTTGCACCGAACCATACCCTCAAACCATTCTCTAATTTATCTCCAAACATGTTGCTGCTCATTTCTATAAATCACACTAAAACGTTGCCAAACCTGAAGAGATTAAGAGCAGTTGACACCAAACTCTTATCCATATAGAACTCAATCGATACATCCTACATTGTTTCCAATATTCCTTTATACCGATTTTCTTTATAAACGAAATCCTACCCTTCGTTAACTACAGAAACTACCGGATCCAACAAATCCGTCCTGACTGTCGAACTTCAGTCTGAATCTCCAAACATACATAGAATCCTCAGAAGAACTGACAATAAAGACTCCCACCTTCCTTTATCTGAAAAGGTTTAGAAGTTCCACTATTAAATACGTCCTTCGTTGACTTTAGTCTCAGTTTCAAACACCAAAATACTCACGAGATATTCTCGTAGCTGCAAAATTTATTTATTTATTTATCTCTTAAATTTATTTACGTAAAACTAAGTCAACCAAACGTGAACAAATTTATCTCTTCCTATTGAAAGCCTTCCTTTCACTTTCAACTTTCAATCCTTTCGTTATATTTTACACCAAAAATCGTTCTTTTAATGAAACAATTAGGATTATACCACTTCAGTACAGAATATGTGGATTTTTTAAATTTAATTTTATGGCCTTTAGGCAACTTTGGCGCAGGCCGGATGATGGGATAGATTGGTGGAATGAAGAAAGTGTGAGGAAACGGGAGAAACACGAGAAAACCCATCCACACGATGTTTGTCAACCATAAAGCCCACATGATATGAGCAGGGATCGAACCGACGACCACTAGCATCAGAGATGAGCGCTCTACCATTCAGACACCGCTATGGAATACGTGGAAGGGAGGTAGAACTCTATTCTATCTGCTAATCATGCACAAGGTCTCAAATTCTTTAAAAATCCTGCACGTCGTTCCGTTGTTTGTTCTTCGGCTTTCTCTTCTTTTTGTTTCGTTTACAGATTTCTGATTTTAATCTCGTTCCATTGATTCCTTCCTTTCGTACTATTTTTAGGGGACCCACCTTCCACTCCTGTCTCTTTGCCTTCTTAGCAACAAACTAAGTTGCGCACTTTCAGGTTCGCACGTCACGGGCAGCCGTTCGTCCTCCTTAGTTTGGGACAGGCTGTCCCTAAAGATTGTCGGTTTACCTGTGTTACGGCATTCCGAGAATCTCTTGTGTTCATCTCGTACTTTGACTTGAGGTGGTGCGGGACTAACTTTATCCAGGCGTCCAGAATGTAATACTGTCCTTTGTTCCTTCATGTTGGAACATGACTGGGAGGGAATTTGCAAATAGGAATTTAATTACTTTATTTGTAAAAACATACATTTAACACATATAACGTCACAGACATCACAGGACAACATAAGACAGTTGACTCTCGTTGTGAAGCAGGAACTGAATATGTCCTCCAATTGTTCACGGTGTCCGCTTTGAGTTGGAGTTTTAATCTTGTTCCTGCTTAGGTCCTTCCACACTTTCGCACATATCCACACTAAACACTTAAACACAATATGGTGTTCATCGCCGCATGCGACGTCATTAGGAATTTCTTGACGACCGCTTCTTCTACAGTTGACGTTCCTCACTGCCCACTAGTTGTGTCCTTTATTATATGTCCACTATTATATACCATCACCACACAAAAGAAATAGATAGAAGTAGTTTGGTTTCCGTTGCTACAGGTATTCCTACAGCAGGCACTCGATTAGAAAGTGCTGGTGTTCCAACACTATCACAAGCACATTCACGCACTCGCACTTTCGTTTATTCTTTGTTTTCTGTTTATGCACGGTTTTCGGATTCGAATTCGATTTCAGTTCGGTATTCGGGTCACTGTTTTTGTTAATATTATTTGCTACCCTTTAATCTTCTTTGGGCATCACTTCACCTCCAAGACACAATTGTAAATTTAGAACTATTTAAAATATGTTTGTGTCAGATTGGTTATAATTATTGTTTTTTTTCTATTCTATTTACGGGCCTGACCGCCCTCCTACCCATAACGAACTGTTTCTTATAATATAAGGAAACTTTTTGAGCCAGCTCTCCAAGGACGACCGCATGCTACAAGCTTTTCAGAGCATCTGCGACCTCCATCCCCTCAAGCTGCTCCCTTTCTTCTGTAAGCTGATGTTGCGTCTCTTTGCATCTTAGGACCATATGTTCAGGAGTTGCGACTATCTCACATTCGTAGCATATATTGTCCTCTACCAAGTTGAATTGTTTTAGTTTTTCATTGTAAGGGCCATGTCCCGTTAGGAAGTGAAGGAGTCCACCGTCGATGTCAATTTTCAGCTCTGCCCTCTCAGCCACGTCCGGCAGTATGGTATATAGTCTTCTTGGCTTCGTGCTATTGCTCCAAAAGGTTTGCCATGCACTGGTTATTTCCTGTATGACTTCTTGTTTGTTATGAGCTGGTGTATTTAATATTTGAGTCACTCTGAACATGTTTTCCCTTTTTAACCAGTACATGGCCCCTAGTTGCATAACTTGTAGATGCATCAGCAGAGTCGCGGCGGCAATCTGCAGTGCCTCTCCAGTTGTTCTAAAGGCACCAGACAGTCGTAGTAATATCTGCCTCTGTGCTCTGTTTACAGTTTGCCCTTGTCTGACATCCATCATTTGGTGGCACCAGATACTTGCCGCGTATCCCATTATTGATCTTATAATGACATCGTGGTATGTTTTAATTAGTTTAGCTGGTATTTTTAACGCATTCGATGCTATATTTATTATTTTGTGTGTTATTTTTATTGTCTTATTTTTCTGAATTTTGATATGCTCTCTAAAATTTAATTTTTCGTCTAGCGTCACTCCTAGGTATTTGAAATTTTGCTCACATTTTATGGATTTATTATTTATCTTAATTATAGATCTTCTCAGTCTATTTAGTTGTCCTTTAAATAACACATATTTAGATTTTTCTCCGGAAATAGTAAGTTTGTTGTTGTTGCACCAGGATGTCATTTCCGTTACTATTTTATTTGCTCTGTTTTGTAAGTCAGCTCGACTATTGCCCTTCAGGACAACCGCCAGATCGTCAGTGTAGCCCACCATGCGCTTTACCTCTTGCATGCCGTCTAATATCGCTAGACACTGCAGAAAGGCTATATCCCAGAAAATCGGACCTAATACCGACCCTTGAGGACATCTCCTGGTCAGGACTTTGCCCACAATGCCATCTGCCGTTCCTGCTTCCAGTCTCCTGTTTATGAAATCATTATTTATTGTGTCCCAAAAGACGTGGATGTAAATTTAGTAATTTTAATTCTTGTAGTAAGGCTGGCCACCACAGATTGTCAAAAGTCCCTGTTATATCGAAGATGATTCCCATCACGTATCTGCAGTCCTGTGTTGTTTAGTTCATTGATTTTGTCGCAGATTTCATTTATCGCATCTTCAGTTGATTTCTTTTTCCTAAATCCGTATTGTAACTTGCAATTTTCTGGGTTTTTTTTTTATTTATTTTTATGCTATTACTTTTTCGAATATTTCTCCAATTACGTTTTATAAGCATATCGGCCGATACGATTTTGGGTTCGATCGATCTTTGTCCTCTCGGGAAAAAAATATGCAAAGTCGGAAAGGCTCATCTGTAAGGCAGAAGAGTCAAGCATATTATTACTGTTTTAGACTTATTTATGTGAATTTAATTCATTGTTATATATGTTGCAATTTCAAGGTTACTTCGAAACCGCTACGAGAAGATTGATTCTAACTTTAAAGTTATATTTGTAAGGCATCCAGAGTTATATTTTTGAAATTGCAAGGCATCCAGAGCCCCAAAGTACATTGACGAATAAAACAGTTGAAGGTAATATTTTATATATAGCCAGAAATTTATGTGACACTAAATTGTAATATTTTGTACAAAGAAACCTTGGACTTCAATGTGTCCATTTACAAAATATGACAGCTTTGTGTCACATAAATTTCTGGCTATAATATAAAATATTACCTTAAACTTTGTTTTATTCGTCAATGGCACTTATCTCTTGGCTTCTGGATGATTCATGAAACCCAACTGGTTGATGCGTACTTGCAACATTCAATCAATATTTTATATAGACAAACAAGTGCTGTACTCAATTTCCGTGTACTACAGTAAGTATAAATACAAGGAAAACCAATTTCAAATAATAAAATAATGTTGGTGATTTCGTATAAGTGCACAAGAGAAAGAAGTAAAATAAATAAATAATAAAAAACAGGCAAAGAAACACGATGTATATTGAGAGGAGTACAAATTTATAATTATCTCACAGTTTCTGTTGAATTATTTAATAATATGAAACACGAAGTTCGTCATTTCATTTTATCATTATGTTAAGTAAATTGCACATTCTTCTAATGAGAACTAATTCAGGAAATTTTGTTCTTGTGTGTCTATTGCAAATTATCTACTTTCCTGTTGTACCGTTCTCTCTCTCTGTTAGACTGTTAGACAATTTTGTACTGTTTATGGTGGCAATTACATTATTCATTTTAGGATCACTTTCATCAAGTGGTGGCACTGTAATTATCAATGGACAAAACATAGAACACAATATTGATTCTATACGAGAAAAAATAGGATTTTGCCCTCAACACAATATGTTGTTTGATTATCTGACAGTGGAACAACATCTGTTGTTATTTGCTTTAGTGAGTATAGAAAAATATTATTAGCGAGTGTCTTGCAATAATTATCAATAACCAATGTGTTATTGATAATTAAAATTATTTGTATTTCTTTAGATTTTTATCCAGAGAAATTAGATCATCTAAAAGATTTGACTACAAGTCACGATGACTAGATACTTTTATGGTCTTTAATTTCCTTTCAAATTATACAAATATTCGTGTTGGAATTTTTTTTTAAATCAATCTAAAGCCAGTAGGAACAAACTTTTGCAACCATGAAGGACATAACTGTAAAGTCAAATGAAATTATTACAGAAGTAGTTTTCCTGTAATATTTTAAATTATATATTTTTAAGATGTCGACATATTTATGCTTTACAATTACTAAACCTGAAACTAAAGCTAATTAACGGGATATTTCCACTTTAGTTAATCTTTTCTTCAATATGTTTTTGGTCTATAAATATTAGTAGTATTAAAAATCCTTCTTTTGTGTTTAAAGAAACTCTTAGAGTTTAATTAATTAAGTTAATTAATATTTCGGATAAAATACAACATCTTCAATCATTTACATTCTTCTTATAAATACCTGTACCTCACAGAATATTTCAGAGAAAATCCATTTCAAGTCCCAATATTCCAGAAGTATTAAAAATATGGCGAGAATATTCCCCCAGAACATAACGCTTAGCATCACGAAGGACTATTCCATTATATAGAAGTAGGTGAGGGATGAACGTAAAGCAGAGTGCAAGATAACTTCGTATTTTAACGCTGGAGGGATTAAAACAATGTACAAATTATTCATAGTTAAGGTATAATTGTGAAGAAAAAATATTCTTCGAATCTTGTCAACGAAGACTTTAGCATACTCCTTGAATGTTCCATATGTAGGACAGACAATAACTGTAATATTCCAGACATACTCCATAACTCTGGGGCACATTTCTGCCATATAGAATTTGAATTTAATTTTTAAGGCGATTGGGAAACTTTGGGCCATAGATAGTGATGGGGTGATTGGTGGAATGAAGAAAGTGGAAGGAAACGGAAGAACCTCGAGAAAACCTACGCAAACGATGTTTGTCTACCACAAAGCCCTAATACCACGAGTAGGGTTCGAACCGACGACTCCAAGTGCAGAGTGCTCTACCATTGAACCACCACGGCTCCTTTTCTCATGTACAGTTAATACCTGTGTTGTGAGGATTATAATACCAGTTTGGGACTCTACATAATTTTTTAATGCTACAAGGGTTGATATGAGATTCACAAACTCTCTGGTATTTGAGCAGATGGAAAACAATGTGTAGAACAAATCTGTAATTTGAAATTGAAGTGTTTACTGCAGGTGAAAGTGGATACGGAAATGTGACAGATATTTAACATTTAATAGGGAAAGTGAAAAGTAACAGAACAGTATCAATGTCATCAAGGCATGTGCAGTGCTACATTCTTGAACTTAAGAATCAAAATTTAAATTATGTGCTAACTTGTTATCTATTTTTAGTCTACACTACATTAATAAATATGCTTAAACCTGTTTGTGGATGTAGAAAATAACCGATATTTCTAACAATAGTTGAGACAGGTAAGTTACAATCAGCATATAAAATTATGACTTTTTTTTTGACAAGATGGGTTAGGTTAACTGACCACTGTAGGTAAGGATTTTTTGACTGCTTATTGCCTGGTTTCCTAAGTGAAAAAAACATACAAAGATAATCACATTTCTAATATATCAACGGACGGTATATTTGAAAGAATAACAAGTTCCGCTCAAGTAATCAATATATCAGGTTACGAAGATACAACAAGTGAAAAGACACATACAGGGCAACAAGCATATTCTCACATTTCACATATAAACTGAATATCAAGTTCGCAAAAAATAATGGCAGACTATAATAATTTCAATCTTACAACATATTTCTAATAACTCAGCAACATATCAGATAACTTGGTTTTTCAAATACACATTGATAAATTAAGAGAAATATTATGTATGCAAATTACAAAGTATCATTATTACACATATATTATATTTCACTGATGTAAGGAATAAAAACCGTGTATCCTCATTTTCCTCAATATCTCCATTTACAGGTGACTGAATCAGCAAAGATGATATTTTAATTGTGACATCACTTAGGATCTTACCTTAAATTGTTTAGGGTTCCGATGCAGATAATTAAAGTGGGGACTCAGCGTTATATACACAAAAGCGAGTGAAGAAATATGTCGACTCCAGAGACAAAGGGATACAAGTGACATAAAAAACGTTCGAGGTAATATTTCATATATAAACTGAAATATATGTGACATAAAAATGTAATATTTTTCAGATGGACATATTAAGATCTAATGTTTCGTTGTGGAAAATGTGACAGTTTTGTGTCACATATATTTCAAGTTATAAATAAAATATTACCTCGAACGTTTCTTATTCGTCAATATCGATTGTATCCCTTGGCTTCTGAAATCCTCATATATACTCTATATAAAGTTACATTTTATTCTGTTCCTTTTATTTACATCATTGTATATGAAACAGTTTTGAAA
>JAGDQP010073805.1:0-10344 GCA_022664845.1 Lepisma saccharinum | reverse complement strand
TTTTGCTCATAAGGTGCTTTGAAACGAGAACGATTTGTTTGTCAATTAAAAAGAGTTGTTGAGTACACTGTGTTCGCCGCGCTGGGTGCAAGTAAAAATCCATCTAACTCAGCAAAACTGAAATCCGGGTCAGTTTATGTTTTATTTTCAAGTACGTCACCAGTTTTAGGAAAAATGGCTTTTACATGTACGTCCGTAGAACATACATACATGAGCATCTCATAGAATTTTGAGTGCAGTAGGTTACCAGTCTTATATGTACATTGTTATATATATATATATATATATATATATATATATATAAAATATTACTTGTGTCAGAAATATACTTTATAATTTCTTGTTAATTAATATTAATTTTAATATAAGGCTTCCACTTGTAAGTAGTTCTTTGATTACAATAGACAAATTGTATTTATACCGCAATAAGGTGTTTTCAGGGGCACGCAGATGCGATTCTAAAATTATAATACTTTGTCTCTAAACATTGGCCCAGAGTTATGAAAATAATCGTCTAGACATTTAATAACAGAAAAGCGTTCTGCATAATAAATGAGATGTAAAATCAACATTTAATTTAAAGATTATAAATAATACCTTCAAACACATTCTGGGGAGCACATATTTACTACCAACTTAAGTGTGGGGTTTTCATACAAAAGTGGATGACGTTACACAATTTAGCATTTCTAATGTTATACGTCGATAGTACTTGCTATGTGATACTTTTAATGTGTAGGTGCTACTTGTCCGAGCACTCTAATGAGCGAAATGATCGTGATCGTTGATAATATAAGCTGTCTTATATATTATGGAATCTTTATGAGCTTTTTAGAATTTTGCTTCATAATAAATAAAGTATCTAATATAAAATTGTATATTTTTGCTAGCGTATTTTGATCCTGAGTGGGTTGATTCGTACAATGGTTACGTGCCTGACTGTGCACTACTGGCTGGCTTTGAAAGAGATGGCTCTAGGATATATATAGCAAGAGCTAATTTGGGAGGGCATTGGACACCAGGAAAGCTTATCCCAAAACAAGGTGCCTACATAGGAATCTATTGGACAGAATATTTTAGAAATGATTACCAAGTGAGTATAGATGTTAATTTCAGTTTTTACCTGAAAGAAATATTAGCTTTATATGTACACTTTTCTTCAAGATACCTACGTTTTGTCTTAATATGTGAAATGCGTCAATTGAATAGTTTTGCATGTATTGAATACATAAACAAGAACATTAATTATTTTACTTATTATGTTCTGAGACTATAAATATATGGTTTGGTTTGAGTATTCGAAATTAACTCAAATATAAGAACTTAAGATAAAAATGCAAGATTTTCACTCCTTAAATTAAGACCCTTTTATAATAAGTAGTGAAAAGTAAAAAACAAATGTTTAGGCATGACCAAAAAGGAAAGCATGGGGCGCGGCAATTCAAGAATTTATAAATTGATTGTATATGAGAACGAACCCCATGATTTTTTTACTCATACATAAACAAAACTATTTTTTTTTTTACTTTTTAGTATGAATTATTTAAGAATAGTGTGTACCTCTTTCAGTTATTTCGGTGTTGAGATACATTTTAGCAATCTAAATGTTTTGTGACCCAAATCCTAATGTGTTCTGCAACCAGTGGAACTCACGCTAGTTGTAGACTAGTAGGATAAAGAAATCCAGTTTCTAAAAAATTATTAAAATATGCTTTTAAAATATATAAATATATACACCTATATGAAAGTAACAATGGAATATTGCATTGTAACCGACTTACGTCGCTGTGCAAAATCATTCTATGACGTCGGGAAATGAGTTAAATTAGATAAGAGGACACCACGAACCATTGTGAACAAAAGAATGTAAATATACGATCATGCCGTGGAAAGTTTGTTATAGATGTAGTGATGAGCGCAAGAGTCTTGGTCTTGCATGCAAGATCAAGACCAGGGATACTAATGCAAGACCAAGACCAAGACTAAGACCATACCTGCAAGACCAAGACCAAGACCAGCCTGCAAGAGTTGCACACGCACTATATGAAGATTTTTAAAACGTGGAAAGGAAGGGGAAATCAAGGGGAACAGTTTCATTGTTATAGTCAGAACAACAATGAAAGGATTTCAACAATGAACAAGATAGAAAATGAAAAATCTACACGAATAGAGCCCTAGAATAACTCATGAACTTTCTTCCCTGAAAGTCTGAACTCTCTAGGAATGAATTTGTAGGAGCAACATTGAAGTTTCGTGCAACGATAAAAATACATTAGACACATACAGAGAAGGTGCTACCATCTCTTGCCGGAGATCCTGGATTACATTCCCCTTACGGATAATTTGGATAAAGGGCAAAAGGAAGTCTGATGTCCTGGCTTTTCTGATGTTAGGTTCGTCGTGCTATGATCTATTGATTCAGATAAAGGTGGATTATGGTCAGTTCGGAGTCTGTACTGATTTGTGTAACCAAGTACTTGTGTTCTAAGCTACTAGTCGATTTTATAAAATGTCTGTTGATATGTGATATTGAAAAGTGAGTTCTGTTTTATGTGTTATGCTACGGAAAATTGAGTCTGAATAAAACAACAGTTTTTGCAGTACACTTGGTAATTGTCTGTCGCTTGGAGATAAAGTCGGGAGGAATATTACTAGATGTAAGCTATGGTTTTGGATGCAATGCAAAAGTTACTTTACAGTAAGCTAGAAGTAACAGGCGTGTTGTCTTGTATTGAGCACAGAAATGCTTCAAATTCAAAAGGTTTATTTTGATGCATTTGTTCAACAGGAAAATATTGGTCCACAAACTCGTAATTTTACCGAGCGGCCGTAGATGAGTGGTAGAGCGCTGGCGCCGCATTCGGAAGGCCCGTGGATGGAATCCCGCGACCGCCAATTTTGGCTGAGGGTTTCTAGAGTTTGCCTCAGTCCCACCAGTCGAATGCTGGGATGGTACCTTAACTCAAAGCCCTGGCCGCTAACTTTCCCATTGTTGTCCCAAGCCTTAGGCCATAGATGCCTGTTAGGCTTAAATAATTTCAAATTCAAATTTGTAAGTAATTATACTTTCTATCACTATTCTGCCAGAGCTCGCTTGAGCCATGACTAGTCTCATTATCGTCAATTATCTGGGTTTGTGGACATGAGTGCTTCTTAGACGAAAACAACATCATTAACAAAGGAACCCTTTTTGTTGTTCAGCGAGTTCGGACCCTATTTGAGGCATATAGATAGCGAAAATAACACGCATAGACTCGCACTCATATAGGCCTATTTGTGTCTTGAATTAGTCGAGCCGTGTAATGTGAGCGACTTTTAAATAGTAAAATAAACCTCGAATGTTAAATCTTATATTAAGTAAATGAGTTATCAGATGCATTTCCTTTGGTATTTTTACGTGTAGAACACAAATTTCATCATGAAGATGTTCACAAATTGAATATTTTTTATATAAACTCCAGCTTATGATCGAAAAAGAACAAAATTCCATAGAAAGTAATGCCGTAAAGGAACTACAATACAACTGTGGGAAAGGGGAAGGGTGACCAGGGGGATTATAAATACATAAAAAATAATTGTTTCAAATACCTTTAGGGGGTTTAGGGCGCTTGCAATCGCTAAACCACTGATCGACTACACGGTTTTTAAGAAAGAAGCGAAGCGCTGGAGCGAGCGTCGCAAAAAAGCGAGTGCACCTCATGGAGATGCGTAGCAAAATCATTTCGATGCCCAGGGGTTTCGCAATTTGGCGCCCTCGGCAAGGCAAAAGGAATATTACAATTATAAAGTTTGTAATAAATATGTTGTAATTATTTGTAAAATTAGAATTCGTTTGTTGAACTTTAGAAACGTAAATAATAATAACGGACTTGATTTGTTTACATTTATCTTTAAATAAAAGACGAAAACGTGAAATGATGGAGTACAAATTCATTGAATCACTTTTTAATTAAAAATCAAAGAAAGTTTAATCTGTTTTGATTGAAAAACAATTCATAGTGTTTATTTTAATTTTTAGAACTTGTAAATTCGCTATAATTAGTATTATTGTTTAACTGTTTCATTTTAAAGTTCAATTTCGAATATTTATAAAAATAATCAAATCAGTTGCGTTTTCTCATGCTTACTACAGTTATTTAAAATATTTAACTTTCAAAAAATTAATAGTAAGCGTGTATGTTAAATAAGATGTTTGAAACAAATATAAGATGTGACATGACAGACGAGAATTTATTTTGGTAAGTATTTTGAAAAATGTTTACTGTTCTAATTATTAATTATAATTTTAGTTTGTAATATAGTTATGATAATGTTTGTATGGTAAGGGGCATTGAAAATGTACGTAAACGAAGAGAGCGCAGGAGAAGATAGAGTGTCGCAATTTTGTTCCGGAATTACACACCAAAGAGGAGAGGGGATGAAAAAATGTACGTACGAAAGTAAAAATTCAAATTGAAAATAAACTTGTCTTCAGTATTATTTAAAATATCCTAATTAAATAACCTTGTAGTCCATCAGTGGTTTAGCGATTGCAAGCGCCCTAAGCCCTTCAAAAGGTATTAGAAACCATTATTTTATGTATTTATAATCCCCCTAGTCGCCCTTCCCCTTTCCTACAGTTGTATTGTTGTTCCTTTACGGCATTACTTTCTATGGAATTTTGTTCATTTTCGATCATAAACTGGAGTTTGTATAAAACATTCAATTTGCGAACATTGTCATGGTGAAACTTGTGTTCTACACGTAAAAATACCTACGGAAATGCATCTGATAACTCATTTAGTTAATCTAAAGTTTAACCTTCGAGGATGATTTTACTGCTTAAAAGTCGCTCACATTACACGACTCGACTTATTCGGGACACAAATATATGACAGAGTGCGAGTCTATGCGTGTTATTTTCGCTATCTATATGCTTCAAATAAGGTCCAAAAACATGTCCGAAGTCAAAACTCGCTGAACAGCAAAAAGAGTTCCCTTGTAAGTTTTAGTTAAACACAATATCCGTGTATGTTTGATCTACCTTTGGAACTTACCTGGAGCACGGACAATAGTAAATAATTGGGACAGTGACTAGAAGATGACAGAGAGCGCAATTCTATGGATTGTTACAAGGTAGGAACTTCAATGTCTAGATTATTTTGGACATCATTTTCGATAACCCATGTTTGCATTCTGTCAAATTTACGAAACATAGTTGTGTACCTAAAACAGCAAGTAAACTAAAAGTAAAATAATAAAATGTTAGTGAAGTTGTTCGAATTAAAGCGAAATTGAACTTCGGTAGTTCTATTCTCTACACTTACATGAAGATAAACAATACATTAAAACATATTTCCGTTACTATTGACGCATTAAGGCAGGCAATAATACGCATAGCTTTTACTATTCCCTATACCCGGTGTAAAATTTACGTATGAAACGTATAAAGTTCTTAAAAGCAAGAATTGCAAGAATTTTGCGAGCAAAACCAAGACCAAGACCAAGACTGGGCGAGCAAGACCAAGACCAAGACCAGGGATACCGATGCAATACCAAGACCAAGACTGGGTGTGCAAGACCAAGACCGCTACGGTCTTGGTCTTGGTCTTGCTTTTGCTCATCACTATATAGATGACAATAGCAGGAAGACACGGTCTTAATGAAATGAAAGAAACGAAAGTAATTAGCGAAAATTCACAAGAAACTTGAGATAATACAGTGTATTTACCTTTTATTATAGAATAGAAATTAAAATTGAATCGGGCGTTGTTAAATGGGCTACAAAATTAAGATATCGATAAGACAAATCACTAAAATTCATCTGATTAGTAATGTCCCTGTATTTTCGTAAGGTATTGTTGTTGATTGAACATGTAGATGACAAACATAATTGCAGATGTATAGATGTGCACACAAAAAAGAAGTGGTAGCATGTGAAACTTTTGCACACGTTCTCTTTTCACAAGGACTCGAAATGAATGTTGAGTTGGGATTGCTATGATGTTTGTGGAATGATAAATATTTCTATCATTTCTATATAAATGTTATTAGTAAATGATACCAAAATGCAGGAAAACGTGTACAACAAACAGAAGAATAAACGTAGCTGTCACTAAGGGCATTCATGAAACACTTAACAAGGGACCATACCCAACTCTGGTCCCTCGATTGTTCTGAAAATATTTATATAAGTCAAGTGTCAGTAGATGAAAAACGTAGTAACAATGAGTTTAGTAGGTTTGCGCGCCTGACGACATATCGGATCTAAAACATTAGAATCGACTTATTCCTCCATTGTGCTACGTGAACTTTACCTAGTTCGAGAGCTATGCTTCTCCTCTCTACAAAATACCTTCTCCTTCATCACATGTTTTTGTCTCTGCAGTGTATCTGACGTACATGTTAGATTAGAACAAGTCAGTTGCTTCTTGCTATTGGTAATAATCGATGTGCTGCATATGAGAGCAGTGTTCTCTAAACATACTGACCAGTGCGTATGTTATAAATTACTTGTAGAAATGAATCTCTTGATGGAGACAAAGACTTTGATGCACGGCGCTTGTGGTTGCCACGTACAGGAATACACTCGTTAATAGTTTTAAATCTACCACTGTTTGTAAGGTCCAATAGAAATATACTTAAAATGTGATTCTTATTTTGGCCTACACAGCTATCACTAAACAAAATTAGTTTCTACGCTGAGCACGGTATCTATGTGTTAATCTAATAGAAAAGGTCATACCTCATATAGAACAAACCCGTTGTCGAGAAGTGAACTAATCGCAACCAACCGTTCCCCTTGTGCGTTCAGTGTTAAAATAGAGCATGAGCCAAACATATTAATTTTCAACTATATCTCAGATTTCATATGTCTTACAAGTTACAACGTGTCTTATCCACCTCCAGTTCTATGGTACTTTGCATGCTCTAGAAAATTGTTATTTCTTGAATATATAAGAACCATTTATCTCTTCAACAGCTTTAGACAATCTAGTATACCTAGAAATTGAAAATAGCGCATCAAATGGCTCGCTATTTTAATGGCAAAAGAACTGCGTAAGAGTAACTCATAAATATAAAAAATAACTTAATAATCTGTACTATGGCGTTAAAAGTTTAAATTCTTATAACTAATTCTCCCTTTGTTTTAAGGTTTTGTGCTACGATGGAAATATTAAATGGCAGTCAACTAAAGACGGAAAAGTACCTCCCACGGCCATAGTTGGAGGAACTCATTACGGAGGAGGTGAACCACTTTATATTGGAAGAGCATATCACGAAAATACTGTTACTCCCGGCAAGGTAAATTATGGATACTTTCTGTGTTTTTGGTGAAATGTTGCCTTTGTGTTTTAGAGTAACATAAGTTTGGAAGGAAATTCATTCAAATATATTAGCGTGAGGGGAATACAGATGGCATATCACGTGATTAGTGAAGAAGGAATAGTCCGTTGGTGCCAGTCTTTCACAGTTTAAGAGAAAACGCAACAGGAAAAAGAAGAATGGTGTTATTTGTTAAGTCGACCTCAATCATAACGTGGTAAGGACTAAAAACATATTAGATGAGAGAAATATTTCTATCGCCACTAATTTTGTACGCATCATATTTTTTCTGTAGGCCGCAATTAAGACATTTTCAAACGTATGTGAGAGAAACTTTTCTATTACACTTATGTCATTGTTGTCTACATTTAGGCCAGTGCTGCCAACTCTTTACCACCACCCTTAGAACACATACGTTGAAAGCCGGCCGGATGGCAGAGCGGTCTGCGTCGGTAGGCCATCGGCTTTAAGGTCTCGGGTTCGAGTCCCGGCAGGGGCATAGGTGTGAATTTTAACAGCTAAAGGGCGAATCGTGACGGGCCGAAGTCCAAAGATACTAGACTGGCCCATATAAAAATAAAGTTTACCAAAAGTTTTACATACGTTGAAAATACGTGCATAATACGTTAGTACCGAAACATAATTTTAACGTGATAGATGTATCAAAATGTAAATCTGTTCAACGGGTTGAATAATGGTTGAGAAAAACAAGTTGAAATTAAGAAGCGGGCGATGAAGAAACGGGATCAGTTGGTCAAAACTGAGCATGGTTTCTGTCTACTGGCATACGCATTTAGTTATACTTTGTCCGTTGCTTTCATCATACAGTATTAACTTACCAACAGTAAATTATCCAAACGTCTGCTGTGGGATTCGAAGCTGGAACAGGGTGTCCATAAAGTCCGTTGCCACCCCGTGTATCTTCGAAACGACTGCGTATATGAGCAAACGCAAAAACACGTCCTTCATTGTTTGAAGGGGCTAACTTTTTTAGCTATGAAGGTCCACTTCGTGTCTCCTAAGGGGAGTAAACTGAGGTCAGAGTCTACGTAGAATTGTCAAAGGACTAACTTGGTCAACTGATACCTAGTGTCAACGGGTTTGATACAAGAAATAATTTGGGAAACCTGAAAATTTCAAATTGTTTGATATTCCAAATGGCAGTAAGATGAAAGTTCTAAAATGAAACTTGTATTCCTCACTCAGACAGCAAGAGATCTAGAAGTTACAATTCACAGCAAAATCTGTATCTAACTGTTGTTGTCATGATTCTTTTTGAGGTTATAACATACCCAAAAGTAAGCTGCTATATTAATCCCATAGTTTTGTAATGCTAGGAACATTTCGAAACATTTTCTTTTTCTTTGATTTTCTTTATGACTGTTTGCTGATAGATGTAAATTGTCACTGTTGTGAAGAGGTTCCAAATTGCTGACAATAAGTGTTCCAGCATGTTCCTACGTACATATGCCTTAACCACTGAATAGGTTCTACATGTTCAGCCTATAAATAAGTAACTTCAACGCGTGTATATCCGAAACTTTCATCAGCAAAGTGCAACTGGAAAGACACTATCTAGTGGTTAAGGCATATGTACGTAGGAACACGCTGGAAAACTCATTGTGAGCAACTTGGAACCTCTTCACAACAATGACAATTTACATTCATCAGCAAACTCTCATAAAGAAAACTAAAGAAAAGAAAATGTTTCGAAATGTTCCTAGAATACAAAACTATGGACTAATATAGCAGCATACTTGTGGGTACGTTAGAACTTCGAAAAGAATCATGAAAACAAGAGTTAGATACAGTAACTTCTAGACCTCTTGCTGTCTGAGTGAAGAATAGAAGTTTCGTTTTATAACTTTCATCTTACTGCCATTTTTAATATGGAAAAATTTAAAATTCTAAGGTTCTCCAAATTATTACTTGTTTCAAACCGTTTGACACTAGGTATCACTCGACCACATTTGTCATTTGGCATTTTCACGTACACACTGAACTCCATTTACTCCCCCCTAGGGGACACGGAGTGGAACTATTATAGCTCAAAATGTTAACCCCTTAAAATAATGAAGGACGTGTTCTTGCGGTTTTTTTATATTACCAGTCGTTTTGAAGATACACGGGGTGGCAACGAACTTTATGGACACGAAATGTGACTGCCGCCATTTTGGATAGGGTCAACATAGGGACTTGAAACTTTCAGCAAAATATTTCTTTTGTCGAGACCTTTCAAATGATATATTACTGAACCCCCTTTGCCATTTGAAATTTTCGAGTTGACCGCCCGTACCCCAATTTGGGGAGTCTGGGGTGGAACGTTTATAGCTCAAAATTCAAGCCCTTCAAAATAATGAAATACGTGTTTTTGTGTTTGCTCATATTCGCCGTCGTTTCGAACATATACGGGATGGCAACGGACTTTGTGGACACGAAATCTGACCGCCGCCATTTTGGATGGGGTCAACATAGCGACTTGAAACTTTCGGCAAAATATTTCTTTTGTCGAGACTTTTCAAACGATATATTACTCGACCCAATTTGCGATTTGAAATTTTCTAGTTGACCCAATTTGGGGGGGTCTGGGGTGGGACTTTTATAGCTCTAAATCCAAGCCCCTCAAAATAATGAAATATGTGTTTTTGCGTTTGCTCATAATCGCAGTCGTTTCGAAGATACACGGGGTGACAACGGACTTTATGGATACCCTCCTGTATATATTATTTTTTAGTATAGAGCTCTATAATAATTTGCAAACTGTTTTCGTTTATGTAAATGAGGATGACTCCAATAATATAACATTATATATTCAACATACCAATCAGGATCAGAAATGTTCCTCTCTTCCTTAACTATAAATAGTGTGATAGCAATAAACCAAATTGTAAATTTATGTCTAGCCGGGGGAAAGTACCGAAAAGACGGCCGGCAGAACGCCTGCTCGACCGTCAAATCATCTCACTGCTATCTATTGAGTCTACTGTAAATCGTTGTAAATCTTTCCCAAATTGCCTCTTTATGTGGACATTCTATCAA
>JAGDQP010073804.1:0-10345 GCA_022664845.1 Lepisma saccharinum | reverse complement strand
TCTTTTTATCTTCTCTCAAAGATGCAAAGACTCAGCCCAAATGGTCTAGGTGGTAGCGGCGCGGACTTCGGATTGGTAAAGGGTAGCTACGCGGTTTCTAACTCCACAGCCGACCATCCTGAGAGGGTTTTCAGGGTTTCCCTCGCTTTAATCAGACGAATGCTGGGATGGTATCTTAAGTAATACCCTGTCCTATATCTTCCCCATCCTCTGCCTGAGATAAATATGCTAAAAGGTAATTAATAAATTCAAATTAAAAAATTCAACGAGTTTATAAAATTGCTAATTTAAAAGTCTCTGGCTTGCAATTGAATGAATCCAATGAATTTTCTTTTTGTGTTTTCTCTTTCATCTTGAAAGAAGAGCAGCTGACTTTGGTATTTGTGTGGTCTCAGGTTTAAGGCTAGCGTCTCCAAGGTTTTGGGCTCGAATCTCTGCTGGAGTATGGATGCTTCTGTATTTGAGAGACTTAATGTCTAGTGGAATCAAAACTGTCCGAAGTCAGTAGTTACTAAAATGCCCAAATTACAAAGTTTAAAAAGCTTTTTACAAAATCAGAACAGAACTTGCAGCCATTTATTTGAAATCTATTTCCATTCTGAGCAACTTCAGTCTCCTAGTGCGGAAATCTAACAATTTTAGTGATTTTTCTAATCAAGTTATTTTTTCTCTCTCAATGTTTTAATCTACAGTGCACCCTTATTGCATTATGTGTCAATATAAATTTGAAACTTTACTTTAGGTGTTCAAGATATATTAACGTTTTAACCATTGCGATGCTAAACGAGAAACTTAGCTGCAGAGCAGTGGAAAACAAACACAGTCCGGTAATCTATCTGTTTTCGAATAAAGTGACCATTAACTTCTGTGACTAAAATATGTGTACTTAAAACTTTTTAGTCATTGTGGTACAAATTGCGAAACTTGAGTGCAAAATGGTGCAAAACGAGTGCAATGTGTTGCACTATGTGTCACTGTCTGATTAATTAAATTTTGCTGTAGGGGGCTACCATTAACTTGGGTCCCCACAAATATAAGAGCTTATACCATTTTAACCGTTGTGGTGCAAAACGAGTGCAGACCGGAATACTGTCTGTTTTTTTTAAATGACGGAAAGGGGGCTACCATTAACTTTCCCCCAAAAATATATGTGCTCATAACTTTTTTAATCGTTGCGGTGCAAAACGTGAAACTTGGGTGCAAAACGGTGCAAAACGATAGGCTATTTACTTCTAAAGTTTGGTGCGGTGGGGGGCAAGTGAATGGAACCGACTTTCACTAGCATGGTGCACTTCTGAAGATTCTAAACCTCACACCCGAGCCGCCGTAGCTCAGTGGTAGCGACTTCTGTGCTAGCTCGCGAAGAGGCAAGATGTAGCTTACAGCGCTCATGTCACAGCGTCATGCTTTGTGTGAGGTGAGTTTAAGTGGGCGTGTGCTTAGCCAATATGAACAAAAAATCATCAGAAAAAACACAATTAATATAAATTTAAGAAGTTTACAACAAAGAGTTAACACAGTAGTTATCATGAAAAATTGGGAGAACAACTACAATTACAGGAAACTCACGTGCACTCTGTGGAATTTGATTACTACAGGAAAATTGCCAATGTACAAGTATCAACATTAGCAATAGCAGAACAAGCAATCACACAGTGCAATGGTAAATTATATTATGATGAAGGAGGAATATTACACGAACTACCGGTAAGCTTAGAAAATAATGGACAATACCAAGTAGTGGCCTATATTCTACCATTAGAATTAGCCGATCAACAAGTCAAGGAGATTTTTCAAGTATATGGACAAGTAGAGACAATAACTAAGTGCTACTTCTCGGTCCAACATCGCTTTCGCTCTTACAATGGCAAGAGAATAATAACTTTCAGTAAAATAACCAAAAGGCTCCCTTTTTTGAAAGTACTGAGGCTGAAATTCAGGTCTTTGCAAATTTCATGCAAGAGTTATGTCCAACGTGTAATGAAATTTAAACAGAAGAAAAAGTGTGTCAAAAAGGGGTAGAAATAACATCTAGTTACAGTACAATAACGAAACACCCATTTCAATTTAGTACAGTGACACAGCGCGATGTCCCATTATCCGATATATTTTATCCATCCTTGGCACAAACGAGAGTTCGAAATGTAGGGAGTAGTAACGTCGAACAATGGCAACGCCACAAACAAAACAGATCAGTCTATGACAGGTGTGCTGATAGCGATCTATCAGCCGCGGAGCAAGCACACGCAGAGATCTGCTGATAGCGATCTATCAGCCGCGGAGCAAGCACACGCAGAGAAGATAATAAATATTTCGGACAAGTTAGAAATCGAGAGTGGCGCAAGTCAGAATCTACATTCAGAAGAAACCAAAACGGATTTACAAGTAGTGGATAGTGAATCATATTCGGAGGTCTCATCAAGTGAATCGAATGTTTCTCACAGTAAAGAGAAAGAGATAGAGTGTAATGTCTAAAAAAATATTTAACCGCTAACATACAAAAGGTAAAGATCAAAAAGCGCGTAAATTACTTTCTCAGTCTGAGGATGTTTCTCATAGTGAAAAACCTGTAACAAGATCTGAGCCTATACAGGCATTAAAGGAAATGTTATCGCAAGGTGCAGGTTTGGTGTCTAGTGAAACATAGTGTAATTTACTATCTCCTTTTCTTCTCGTTTCCTACTAGTCGGAAAATTTTCCGTTCGAGAAATTCTTTTTGTACATCCTTCAAGCAAGCTGATCCAAAGCAACAGACAGGTAAGTGTTGCAATATTTTGAGAGAAAGACGTCACCAGCATTATTTCCAATATGAGGAACTCAGTGATCTTACTACTGTCTTGTATAGTGTGTATGACGCTTTCAGCGATTTCGTTTAACCTAGCGGAAGCACAAAACAAGATTCAAGTTGAAGTGCTTAATCAATTTCTTAATCAGAATGCAATTCATGTGGCCTGTTTTCAAGAATTTCCGAATCCAGAATGTAGGTTAAACAATTACAGCATAATTTCTACACACATCTTTAAACCAAGAAAACCAGTGGCAATCGCAGTTAGAGACGATCTTCAATCAAAAACCAATATATTCATTCTTCCGGCTGGATGTTAAATAGCATATTACAAGATATATCAATAGTATGCACGCACTTGCCAACAGGGAATAATTTTCGTAAAGAGCTTGAATCTTCTTTAGAGACGATATTTCTGTAGAATTTCAAAGGCTTAGGGCTCACCCTATTATTTGAGGGACAGGCTCAAATTCAACTCGCTCCAAGTTTGATACTGAAAGTCATACCACTATTAGTTTAGAACTTATTAAATTAATTCAAAACTTCCATTTGAAGGACACTTTTGAAGTGAGCAGCCCTAATAAGTATCAACCTACATATGTTTACGAAAAAGGCAGCTCCCGAATTGATCAGATATATGTAACAGCGGAATTACAAAAAAAAAATCATTCGAACTACAATACATCCTATGCCATTCTCAGATCATAATTTAGTAAAGACTGTCCTAAAAGCGCCCATATTGACTCATTTGGGTAGTGATTTTCGGTGGCATTTGAACACAGACATTTTACAAGATCAAGAATATTCAACTACCATCAAGAACATTCTCAATGCAACCAAAGTTAATAATATAAGGAATACTAACACAGCTCAGTGGCGAATGAACGTAAAAATACGAATAGTTTATTTTTATTCAAAATCTTACTCAAAAGACAAAAAACACAATACAAAAATTCAAATTTAATATTATTATAGATTACTTTTTGAATATCATAACTTTGCAGGGAAAGGTGAAAACGTTCAATTACAAATTAAGCAAAAACAAAATCTTTTATGTAAATTACATAAAAAAATAGGTATGGGCAAAATTATAAGAACTAAACTTCCTATGCACGATATTGCTGAGACCACTCGTAATAAACACATAGTTC
This sequence comes from Lepisma saccharinum, assembly GCA_022664845.1. Classification (NCBI taxonomy): domain Eukaryota; kingdom Metazoa; phylum Arthropoda; class Insecta; order Zygentoma; family Lepismatidae; genus Lepisma; species Lepisma saccharinum. The sequence continues at coordinate 6,409 of JAGDQP010073804.1, read as the reverse complement.
AGGAGAGAAAAAACGGCTCTCATAAAATCACTAATGAATATATGGCCTTCAATGGTACATTATATACAGGGAATAATATCTATCAGGTTATTTATAATGATTATAACAATCTATTTAATGCAACAAAAATTACAAATAAGGAAGTTTGGGTAAATTTAGACTTGCCTCTTATTGAAAACACGATAAGGATTTTTTTTACAACAACCTTTCACGAAGAATGAGGTTCAGTAAGCTATAGGTCAACTTAGAGTATCGACATCCGCGGTCGCCGACGGGATACCGGCGCAGTTTTATTCAACTATGTAGGAGTTACTTATACCTATACTTACTGAAACATTCAACAATATATGGAATAAACTCATTTGGCCTGATAAATTCTGTGATCTCAGAGGAGTACTTATTGGTAAATCGGGATTAGGCGGTACGAGTAAAAATGTCGATTAATTTATATTCTTAATGGCGATAATAAACTGCTACATAAAGTAATTTCTAATAGCATCACTCTCATTATATTTAAACTGTTGCAGAAAACCAAGTGGGACTGAGGGGTACCCCAGATGCAGCACTACAGTTAGCTAATATAAGAGAATATATACACCTGGCTAGGTCCTTAAAAGATTCGTGGGCGATTATGTCCGTCGATGTGCAAAAGGCGTATGATAGCGTAAATAATAATTTTTAAGCGCATTATTATATAGATATAATTTTCCCACTAACATCATAAAACTTACAGCATGTCTACAAAAAATCGCACTTTATCTATAAATGTAAATCAATGAAATTTAAAACATATACATATGAACAATGGTCTGGAGCAGGGAAATCCTTTATCTAGTCAATTATTTAGCCTTATTATGATACCTGTTATTATGTCCATCGAGAAACAAATACAGGGACTGATGGTTACTGGTTCCTATCTCAAAACAAATATGTACATAGATGACCTTTGTTGTGTACTAAAGTCTAAACAGGAAGTTAATCAAATAAATCAAACTATTACAGAATACGGACATAGTTCTGGTGTAGTGTTGGACACCCACAAAACTAAATTTTGCAACAAAGGTATGAATGTAGGTATAAGGAGGTATCCTGGTCAATCATCTCAAGGTTGACTTTTACAGGTCAATAAGCGAAACCATGAAAAAGGATGAGCAACGAATGGCAGGGCAAATGGTGCATGAGTTGGCACAATACCAGAACTGTCTCGATCTCCTTATTTCCCGCATAGATTTCTTAATTTTTATATATTAAGTAAGTGGACGTGTTACTTACAACTGTTTCCTATAACTAAACTTACTCAAGCTAACTTTAACAAATTTACAGGATATTTTATTTGGAAACATCATACTCTACGCACTGCACGTAATAATTTATACTTGCCATTGAAGCAGGGCGGTTTACATTTGAAAAACATAACAGTGCCGGGAGTAGCTTTGAGACTGCATCGCACTTTAAATATATCAACAGCAGTCGTCGTTCGCGCAAGAAACTATAATGAGTGTCTTACACGACATCCCTTTGCAATTCCCGTTGCATTTAAAAACTTGGAACATTCGTATATCGTCTCTCAATGAAATTTTTATAGAAATAATGTACGCCTTCGTAGCTAAAATTAAAATAGAAGAAATGTTCATAAAACAACTGTACATATACTTAAATAAACACAATCAGACAAATTCCATTATTGAAATGAAGTCAAACATGACAGTTTCGTGGGCCACGCTATGGAGCAATTTAAACGCTCTATTAACTCAACCATATCTACACGATATGTATTTTTAAACAATTTACCATATTATTGATACTGACGAATTGAAGTACCTAAAAGGTATAATTCCAGACCCTAAATGTTCCTGATGTAAAAATAGATTATTTATGGTATAGAACTAATCAATGCAAACAGGGCTATCAGATTTGGAATAAACTTATATAAATTATAGAAAGAATTACTAGAGAGATATATTAAACCAAAGACTACGACGAATATTTAAGATACACGGAATTTAAATATTTTCCCCCTACTAGGCGTCGATTTTTAGTGTACTTTACGGTCCAAACATCGTACTTATTATTAGTAACCAAAGAAAACTATACAGTGAAACAATATATAGCACAAATTCATTTCAGATATGCAAATATCACTTGGTTCAAGCAAAAAAAAATTTGCTTTTTATATTCGGGCAGTGGACTGCTGGTATTAACTCTTGCCAACTTCAAAGGTCACACACACAGGTTAAGATTGTACAAGTTCGAAGGATACAAGCCTTTTCATGTAAATATGCAGCTAACAAAAATCAAGGTTATATTAAAAGAAGTAAACTTAAACACTTAGGCGTGCATGAAACTCCTACAAAATATCACATTTTAGCCGAACGTAAATTAGGCCAAAATAAATTCATTAATACTTTTGTTGATGGCGAAAATAAGTCCTATTGTAACTCAGAAATATATAGGGCTATTCGTAAATATTACAATGAACTTTTTGCCAAAAAACAACCTGCTTTTAATGATGAGGATGTTCAAGTCCAACAACAAAATATATTAACTAGCAACCAAAACAAAGTACTAAATTTGCCTATTGGTACGGTGGAAGTTAAAAATTCCATACAATTACAAAATTCCTCGTCTAGTGGTGGACCTAATGGTCTGTCAGCACAGTTCTATAAACAATTCCTTGATAAATTAGTTCCCATATTAACTAATGCATATAACGATGTCTGGCATAATCATAGTTTTGTAGAGTCCTTCGCTGAATCTACCGGCATCATGATAGAAAAAAAAGGTACTATGGCACAACAAACTAAATATAGACTTATTTCCTTATACAATAATGATTATAAGATACTGACGAAATTAATTTCTCTTCGTTGTACTATGGTCATACCTCAGATTCTCAACTCACATCAGGGTGGTATACAGGGTGGCCGTACTATACATTACAATCTTAGTCAAATTCGCGAGGTATTACACTTGGCAAAATACAATACTAAGAGTAAAGCGGGGCTTCTTGCCCTTGATCTGGGTAATGCGTTCGATTCCCTCGATCATCATCATCTCAGCGTTATTATGAAAAACTAAACTTTCCCACGAATTTTATTGAGGTAATTAATATATTACTGTCAAACCGAAAATTAAATCTACAAGTTAACGGCCAGCTACTTTCAGGTATACGATTAGAACGTGGTGTATCACAGGGATGTCCTTTAAGCAGCTTTCTGTTTGCCATTAATATTAGCATCTTAACTAATACTTTAGAACATACAGTTACTGGATATCAGATAGGACAAGCTAAGCTAAAATTAATTAATTACGTTGATGATTTCTCTGTAATTATATCATATCCCGTGGAACTTCAGACATGTATGCAGGTTATTGCTCAACTTAGTTATGCTGGTATAAAATTAAATCCAAATAAAACCCACCTTCTCGTATTCCAACAAACTAGTATACCTGACTATGAAAATTTAATAACTGTGGTTGAGAACATTAAAATTCTTGGAATAACCTGGCATCGTAGTTGGCAGGTTACTATTAAACAAAATTATGAAAATTTATATCACAATATTGTTAATGATTTAATCAAATATCAAGAATGCTTTAAATACCTTCATTCTAGGATTACATTTATTAATTGTTATATTCTTAGTAAGTGTACTTATATGGCTCAATTTTTCCCTATGTCCAAGAAAATAAGTGCTCAATTTAATAAGGTTATAGTCTACTTTATCTGGAAACATCATGTATTACGAATAAAGAGAGACTATTTGTGTTTGCCGTCATCGTTTGGCGGCTTACAACTTAAAAATTTACAGTTGCAATGTAAAGTACTTATGCTACATCGAACTATCAATATTATATGTGAACATCCAGAATCTATTTCTGGCACAATTTTACGTCAAGTCGTGAGTGAATTTGAATTTATAACTCCTGTAAATATAAACTCATGGCGTTATTATGTGCCATATTTGTTTGAGCCTCTATTAGAAATTTTGTATAGCTCTGTAGATAACTACAACTTAGCCACGTTAAGTGTCAAACAACTTTATAAATACATTTTTGATACTGAAAATCAGGAAGAAAATGCAATAGTGTCCCACAATCCAAATTGTAATTGGTTAATGATATGGCAAAATATTAACGCACTGAAATCTTTCCCTCATCTACACGATCTTAGATATAGATTGGTTTATGGAAAATTTGAAACTAAAGATATTTTATTTGAAAAAGGTATTGTTCCAAACAATCTTTGTAATCAGTGTACACAAGTCGACTCTATATTACACAGGTTAACTCAGTGCAAAAATAGTGAGATGGTATGGAATACTTTACTCACAATATTATCACGTATTTGTAGAACGTCGACTAAATTCTTTAGCTATGAACAAATCATCTATCGACCTGAATTCAAGTATTTTCCACCAACTAAACACAAATTTGTTAATTGGTTTATTGCTCAAACTCTGTATTTGTTGTTGGTGGAACGGGATATCGATTCTGTGTCCTAGTATATTAATCAAATCATCTTACGGTATTTACAAATAGATTTACAATACCGTAGCAAACATTTTGCTCAATATATTCGAGCCATATATTAATTGAAAATGGGATTTATTCATCAATTTCTGTTTGGATTAGTACTTAGTAATTAGAGATCATTATGATCTAAAAATGTTATGTTAAAGATTAACGATTTTTTTGCTACGTTGTATTTAGGTTGAAACATAATTTATGAATTACCCATGTATATGTTTAAGAGAAATAAATAGTAAAAAAAAGTGGTAGAGCGCGAGATTCCTACTCGTCAGGTCTTGAGTTCAAATCCAAGTGATACCTCTTCTTTTTCTTTATTAATAGAATTCCACAAAAATATGATGCAAGGAGTGGTTGCTTCGAGAAACATTTTCAGAAAAAGTTTAGGTAGCCTTAAAAAGGGCTGTTTTGGGAGTTGGGGTGGGGGACACTATTATTGTGTCTAAGACTCTTCTGCATTTATTACACTTCCATTCTTCTGGACATGGAATCTATTATATGGCTGACAAATCTATCTCCTTTTTCTACCTCCAGCCATGCCTCGGAAACAAGGTCCCTCAGGTCATCCCGAGTTCTTGGTGGATCTGTCTCAGGCCAACTGTCCCTGAGAGTACCCTTCACCTCTGCCCACATATTTTCCATGGGATTGAGGTCTGCTCCACAAGGCGGCCTGTCAATTAAATCAATCTCTGGCTGCCTTGCGACCCATTCCTGACCCACACGGGAAGTATGTATTGGAGACTGGTCTTGCTGGAACTGAATAACTCCATGAGGCTGAAGTACTCGTACTGATGGCACCATGATGTTACTCGTGATGTGTAAGTGCTGAGCACTGTCCAGGTGCCTTTCAGTTCTCTGTAGCTGACCCTCACCGCGACTGGAAATCCAACCCCAATAGATACACGACCACTGCAATTGCTAGCAGCCACATATCCAGATATTGGGGGTTCTTTGGGTTTTTATTGTGTGTTATCCCGAGTTTTTTCCTTTACTCGAGTAGAACTTCAACTTTGCTAATCACCAGCAATTCCAAAATACTTGCTCCAAGCTTTCGAATTTGCTTTATCATTAACTCGGAGCGCAACAAGGAAAAGATAAGTTGGCACTAATTATTCCTGCCCGGAATTAGGTTTATTTGCAATATTCGTAATACCCAACGGCGTGCAACAAGCCTTCCTTTCTATAAGTTGTTATTATCTGGAAAACTATATATCACCTTAATATGTTTATTCCAGGGAATAGCGTAAATCAGTCAGATAGTCCGATTCATAGTAAACAGAATAAATATATATTGGAACAAGAAAACATTAATTATATACAGATCTTTATTCGAAGATTCTCTGGTGCGTGAGTTTGACGGCACAACAAGTTCTCCCACCCCAATTTCTTTCTTTTACGTAAGAGCAAATTGGCATGGTCTCGTAACTTCTCATGCAATGGCATTAACTTCTGGATCTGATATGACTGAAAATCCCTCTAAATGTATATCTCTTTCTTAGGCGATTTCAGATATCATTCACACATCAATGGGCGGATGTCTAACATTTAAGAAAAAAACATAGGGACTGACTTTGTAGTCGGTTCACTCCAGGCTTCGAGTCTCAGTTGGACCTTAAAGGAGTGCTACCAATATCTTAGTGTCTACGAGTACCCCTGGATATTGTGGACGTAGCATTGGGAATAAGCTTAGACAATCCGTGATTCCATTAATGTGTTAATCTCATCTGCTCAATTTCCTTTATGGCAGGCAACATTCTTGGCAATAAGAAAAAGAATAATATAACAGCGCAGTTTTACGATATGTACGATTAATTTCCCAATATTAGTTTACTCAGGGGAGGAATTTGCAGTAAATATCTACAATGTGCAGCGAGCGTTT
>JAGDQP010073802.1:0-10345 GCA_022664845.1 Lepisma saccharinum | reverse complement strand
ATTTCTAAAAAAAACGAAAACAAACCCACCACATTTTTTCTATATGCGCCACTGCCAGTGAGTATGACCTCTAAAAGTCTGTGAATATTTCATGCTGATTCAGTGCTACCTAACAGCCCATTTCTTTGAATAGAAAATGTAGAAGGTAGCCACATCGTTATCGCTAATGAGCAAGGCTAAAGTACAATATAAATTTTAAATGCTTATGACCATGAAAACAGTAAAATATTACTACTGTGTAAGTATGATATTACCTGGTATGCACGCAAAATTCCAACATGTCTAAGTTTTGACTAACATTTCGAAATATATTATGGTTGAATATTCTCAATGTTCACACTATGCTCTCTATTTTGACGCATGTACTATGACTAGATCCGTTTGTATACGTTCACGAACCTTACTTGTGAAATACCGAAAATCAAAAAGTACATTTTCTATACAAATAACATATTTCCTAAGTACCCACATTGTTCACATAGTTTGATATCGAGCGTTGTTCCAATGAAATGAACTGGTCTTTACATGTAATTTTCGGGTCGTATGACTCACGTACGAGAGCCCTATGAGTCGCGCACGTCGATTGTATATTTCGTATTAGGTCGGGTTTTAAGAACTCCAGCTCTATCCGCTAACTGAAAGTTGAGGAACAAGAATAACACTACACTTCGTAGCTCAAAGACCATGATTTCAAACATATTTCTCTAACTGTGACTAGAATTCATATCAATTTGAACACAAAAACACATTTGAATTGTAGGTAAATAAAATCGACAAAGCCAGTCTTAACCAATTTTCAAGAGAGCTTGTAGATACTATACGTACTCGTATCTTTCATAACGTAGTACTTTTCTTTATAGCTTCATAACATGGACAATATTACTTGTTTCAAATCAGGAAATCATATTTTGATGCAATCACCAGAAACTTATACACTGTTACCCTTACTTCAATTTATAACTCATTTCGAATGTTTCGTTTTTATCCTGTACACATGAATTGTTGATGAATTTCTGAGGATAAATAAAGCTGATAGTGTCCCCTTCAAAATACGCACGTCATTTACTATTTAGACTGCGGAAAGTGTCATTGCAGCACAGATCGGAAAATTTTCAGAGCTACTCCCGGTGAATATCATGGATTTTCATAACAACTAAAATACATAATCAAGTATCAAGAGATGAGATATCAAGTTATAAGACATTCCTGTAAACAAAGCAAAGTTATTAAGAGATAGAAGAACGTGGGTCAAAACAGGTTATGGAGTAAAAGGGTTACCGGTGGTTCCTCGAATATACTTTTCTGCAACATAGCGGTCTCTAAATGGCTATCGTTGTTAAGGAAGGATGAAAAGCATCCGCGAGTAAAGTCCGAAGTGGCTGAAGCACAACAGTGCTGACGGTCATCTCCTTGTTTGCGAGGTCTGATTTGAAATAACTGGGACATCTTCAATTGTAAATATAGGAGAATTCAATTGTTGCAGGTGTTTAAACCATGGATATATTCACATCGTATATCGTTCATAATCTGTGTGTAATTATATATGCATCATATTATGAAAGGTTTACGTTGAATAAGCAATACACAGTTTAGGGAAGGATGGGGTAGGGGCCAAACGGTATTGCAAATTTAGATTATTTTCAATTGTTACTCAAGAAATATAATTTGCAACTTGGTTATTTGCAATGGTAAACAGCGATACATAAAACTTGTAGTCAGTTATTGTTTCTTATATCTTGTATTTTAATAACCAATGATATTACACATGTTTTAATTATGTCATTTTATAGTAAAAATATTGTTATCGTAGGTAAGAGTAGAACAATTACAGCTGAGTAGCATAGGTATCTTCGTTGTGGTACACGATACCGGGAAATATGGGACCGTGTCATAATAAAGTTAACTAAATTAGTATTCCTATTATTCCCCATATTTGAAACGCCTTTTTTAAAATAAGTAAAAAAAACTGTTACAAAATATTTTGTAACAAATTTGCTGGTGCATATTTGCCGCAATTTGCATAGCCATAATATTTGTCACAATATTACATCTTGTTACTGCAAGGCATGCAGTAGTAATTAATATGTAAAATATAGGATGTCTCAACGTCCGTGACTGGTCTAGGCTCAATATTTTATACACTGCTAACGTATTGGATACAACGACAAATGGTATCATCTTGTGGGAAGGGGGAAACGCTATGATATATTTATCGTCATCGTCCATCATCTTGGTGGCAGTCATATATGATTAAACTTGTGTTTTTATAATATGATCGTGTAACATATTAAATAACATCCTCTTTCGATGATAAATCGAATGGTGCAATTGAATCGATAGTTGGAAGAAGGTAATAAACGCCAAAACGGCGGAAGTCATATTATAGTGTCAATGCCTTCAAAATTAATATACTCATAGTGGCAGAGGCAGGAAAGAAATTGTGGATTGTATGAACAATGTCTTAATTCGAACTGGCGTTGTATATCTATTCAATAAGCAACGTTTCACGCAACAATATGACTTTTTCATTGTCGGCGATCATTTCCTTCGTCTAACTACCGATTCAATTGATATTACGATAACTGTAACAGTGTTGTACTTACGAATGATATTAAGGTACATTTTCAACTCTGACGCGGAATTCCGAAAGAAAAGATTGCGTGCCATACACATATTGCAACATAAGAAAAACATATTCATCACAACGGATAACATCTGTGAACCACAAAAGCAACGGTGAATCATGATTACAGAACATATCCCCCATTACCACTGCTTCCCTAAACACATGCGCAAGTGTTTAAATAAATAGACATGTTGAACCCAACGAAACATATCAGCCGATCCTTGTGCTCATGCTTAAGCGATTCTGCTTTTTAGGTTGGTACATCAATTAATCTTACACTGATAGACAGTAGCGTTCAAGTGCCCTTAGTTGTGTGGCCAACTCGGTGTCGTTTAGCGGCACTTGAACGCTGTTGTTTATCGGTGTAAAATTAATCATATTACCTAACTGAAATAGCAGAACCACTGAAACATGTTCACAAGGATCGATTATTATGTTCCGTAGGGATCTGCGTGACTATTAGGTTAAACACTTGCGGAAGTGGTTAAGGCAACAGTGGTAATGTAGGAATGTTCTGTAAATGTTATTGTCTGTTGTTTATATGGTTCATATATGTTCTTATGGGGATGTATTTGTTTTTCTGTGATGTTACAATATATGTATGGCAATAGTCTTTTCTTTCAGAATAGCCTACAGAGTTGAAAATGTACACTATTATGATTCGTAAGTACAACACCGTTACAGGTATCATAATTTCAATTACACCATTCGATTTCTCGTCGAAAGAGGATGTTTTCAATATGTGATATGCACATATTTAAAAAATAAAATTGAATCGAATATGGCCGCCAATAAAATACCCTGTATTTTAGAGATTCATTACTACTGCATACCTAGCAGTAAGAAGCTATAATTCACATCCTATTTCTGTATGATATGGTCATCATGTATAGAAGAACAGAAGAATGTACTAGATATCAGAACTGTGCTATAGTGTTGCAATATGTTTATTTCCCGTTATGTTTTGGTTTGAGTTGCATATTTCAGCTATAGATGTTGCTGGAAATGTTCTACTGTTACTGGCACAAACATTGTATTGGAATCTGTATATCATGAGCATTTCAATTTGATGTCATTCATAATAGGAAAGCTATGAGACTCTGAAAACGTACATGTTGAGACAACGCTGCTTATTGCGACAAACATTATGGCTATGTACATTGGTGCGTAGGGAAACGTGGGTCATAACTGGAAACGTAAGATATTTGTGTCAAGAATTGCTGTGTACATGGGAAAAACGAAAATTGCGAAATTGATTATAAATTCAGGTATGGTTAACAGCGTATACTTTCTGGTGATAGCATAAAAATATGAATTCCTTATTTGAAACAAGTAATATTGTCCATGTTACGAAGCTATAATGAAAAGTACAATGAAAGATATGAGTACGTTTATTTTCAACATGCTCTCTTGAAAATTGACTATAACAGACTTTGTCGATTTTACCTTTCTACCGTTCTTGTTTTTAATTCGACCTGCATTCTAGTGATACTTAAAGATAAAATGTTCGAAATCATAGTCTTTCAGCTACAGAGAATATAAATGTTCTTGGACTGCCCTTCTTCAACTTTCAGTTAGCGGATAGAGCAGGGGTTCTTAAAACCCGACCTAATACGAAATAGACAATCGACTTGTGGGATTCATAGGGCTCTCGTACGTGAGCCATGCGTCCCGAAAATTAGATGTGAAGACCAGTGCATTTCATTTGAACAACGCTCGATATGAAGCTATGTTAAAAATGTCGTTCTTAGGAATCTTGGAAATATGTTAATTGTATGGAAAATGTACTTTCTGAATTTAGGTATAAAGTTCGTGAGTGCGTACAAACGGATCTAGTTATAGTATATACATCAAAATAAAGAGCATAATTTGAAAATTGAGAACATTCAACAGTAATATATTTCGAGATGTTAGTCAAAACTTAGACATGTTAGAATTTTGGGTACATACCATGTAATATCATACTTACACAGTAGTTATATTGTACTCTTTTCATGGAAATAAGCATTTAAAATTTATATTGTACTTTAGGCTTGCTCCTTAGCACTTGTTTTTTTGGACCTTTTAGACTAATTCTACATTTTCAGGTTCAAAGAAACGTGTTGTTAGGTAGCAATAATTCAGTATTAAAAATATTCACAGACTTTTTAGAGTTCGTACACACTGGCAGTGACGGATCTGGAAAAACAACTTTGAATGGGCTTGTCTTCGATCTTTTTAGAAATCTTGGAATTTGGGAAGTTTGAAGTTTAGAAGTGTAGGAATAACTAACATTTATTTCGTTTCTTTTATAAATTCCCGAATTTGTAGGACTTGAACTCCAACCGCCCTCCCCGTAAATCCGACGCTTTGGATTGGGAGACCCTAAGTGTCTAGTTAGCCCTCCCAACAACGGGGAGTTTTAGAACGGAAGATCGGGCTACTTTGAGCCACTTTTTACGCATTTTTTCTTCAAAGCCCTCTGTTCACTTGTGAATTGATATTTAATTCTTAGTTTTATATTATTTAGTCAACAGTACTTATGTTTATTTTCGTATAGTGTTTGCGCCATTTCACCCGCTTTTTGAACCGAAACTAGAATAAAGTTAGACGTAAAGTACACTCACAAGAGAGGGATATTTTGCACCAGTGCAATTTTGTTGTCAAAGCAATTTAGAAATATATTTCAGGTGTAACGTAACTCACTTCTCTAGTATACCTTTGAACTAGCATCAGTGTATACATGCGTCACATTTGCGTATTACTTCTACAAACTTCGCCAAATAAATATATAAACAATCAGCTTACGGACGTTGAATTATTTTAGAATAAAACTTTTCACAAATCTCACTGTCCCACATCAAAGGCAGCTCACATGACACAATATGTTAATGCATGTTAGTAGATTGACACGTATGGCATGAGTTAAGACAAAACATACCTTTGTTCTTTTTCAACCCACTATATAGCTCTTCAAGTTTTATCTTTAAAGTTATGGAATGTCCCCTTAAGGCGCAAAGTAACCATACTTTCGTTAGCCTGTATTAAAGCAATGAATTCGGTGAACTATGCGATTCGATAGCACTAACTGACCACTAAATCCTGACAAAACGTCGGAATTCGTTAGCGACTGGGAGGGGCTAGCAAGATGGAGTTTTAATAATACCTTTCTCACAATTTCCAAACCGGTGTTGATAAGATATGAGCATATGTAGGACCAACAATTGGTATATGGAGTATCCATATGCTTACCAACACAGATCAAAATCTTCAAAATGTGAGCTCCTTCCACAAAGTGCGCCATATTCCTTTGTTTATGTTTCACAATTGTTCAGCAAAAGCTGCAAGAAAGAAATTGGTATGAAACATATATCAACAATCACTTTATACGCTACTGGATAAGAAATGCATTTCCACTTCCCAATATAATAATCAGCAGGTATTACTTACAGTACGGCCATCTTAAATACAATCATTTTAAGATTCTAATTTCAATGTAAAATTAACCTTTAAATTCTAATTATATATATTATTTGAACATCAAAAGAGTAAGGTGGAATTAAATTAATAATATTTCTGATATTTTAGATGCTGTAAGTCCGAGTCTGATACACGGTCACTTCGAAGACTGAAGCATCCCTTGTTTACATCTAAAAGTCCTGCATTAGAGGCACTACATACCTATATGTTTCTTAATTATAATAATTATAACAGTTTAAATTGTTTATTTGTTTCCTTCCCAGTTCTTGCTAAATCGTTATGGCTCTTTGAAGAATAATTATGTTAATTGCTCCGGTAAACAATTTAATAGTAATTAAGAATAAACAGACACAATTTTTGTACATAAATAAATTGATATTTCTATCAGGAACTGCTGCAGAGAATCAAATACGTACTATCCTTTATGGACTAAAGTCTTTAGAGTGCGATATTAGAAATATATAATTATCAATATAGAATTAAGTCAGAGCACAACTTATATTGTTCTGTGTTCAACGATTAATTTTTTGGCATATGAAAAATAATCTAACTATTTCTCATGCTCATTTTGTGTGTAATTAATTAGTTTGGTATATATTGGAGAATGTTTGTTAATCAGAGGTTTGCGTAATGCATTTTGTAGTTGTTCACGATAACATAATAAAGACATCCTTCCTTAAAAAGAACAATAACATTTTACAACTGGCCCTCTTGGTTTCCCGACATCAATCCTTGAAAATACCTAAAGAGAAGTGTGAATAGAAATGGCGTGAGAACACCTCATTATTTCTAGTTGTGAATAGAATTTGAGGAACGATATTATTTTAACATTTTTATTAAAACAATAAATAAATAAAGAATAATCTAACAAGTTATCTTCAGAAATTTTGGAATTGTCTTCATAATAAAAGCTTCACAATTACAGAATCAGCATGAACCTCGTAAGGCTCAGTTCTTTAATACATTCAAAGGAACTCGTAAGATGGGAATTATAGTACTGACATTTTCTGGCGTTACATGAGAACAATTGATTCACTGACTAATTAATTTGCAATAAACAATTAATTGCAATAACTCAATCTCTGAAGCAATAACTCACAAAGATTAAAAAGAATAAGGGGGAAGGTAACAGCAAGGTCTTAGTTCAGATCATTCTGGTATTTGCCCCGAGAAACTTTAAAAAGCCCGGCAAAGCCTCAGTCACGATAGTCGGCCGATGGCTACAAACTCGTTTACCTATCTATCGCCGATTCAATGACTGCTATTTCACGACTTTCACCACGAGTGCTTTCAAGCAGAATTTGGATTTTTTTAAATAAGATAAAGTTAATGTATGGGCGGTAACAGCGCCATTGCTTACGTCCTTCTCGAAAAGGAATTCTTTACATAAACCAATTTAAATATGTGTTAGTGATCACCCAAATGGCGATAATTCTAAAGCAATAAATTAAAAACTTGCATAATCAAGTAATTCAAAACGATGATAAAACACAATGGAGAAAAGTGTAAGAGTAATCGCAATTAATCTCCCTTTTGGTACTAATTTTTCAAAAGTATTTAAACATGGAGTTAGTGATAACAAATTTGTAAGGGATACCAATTTTACTACAACCTGTTTTGTAACACCCTTCCTACACCAGTATTTATGGTCGTAACACACTAACCACTGCCGTCACAGTCACTCCACATAACCGCGCACCAACAATTTGCCTCCTTTGAAACTCTGAGAGGTCTCCCATTTTACACTACCTCCTTCTGCTGCAGCCACTGCACACTCCTGTTCCACGACGCCTGACGTAGTATGGAGACCGCCCTAACACACCATCACCAGCAGTCCGGAGCTGCGGTCGCCACGACACCACTGCCAACCCATACATCTGACGTGTTGCCAACTACAGGTGTTTCCATTATTCTGATAAGCATCTGTATATATATATATATATATATATATATATATATATATATATATATCAGGACGCAGCAGATGCGAAAATGTGTAAAAGTGAATACAATATAAGTAAGTCAACTCGTGAACAAAAAAGAGACATAATAAGAAACAAATCAAAACATTGTAAAACATTCCCATACATCTAAAACTGAATTATATAAAACAATAACTATTAAACAACAGAAATGTAAGGATTAAGTCTCATGACATAGACACGATAATTCACCCCAATAATGAACATGGGTAATTGTTAATCAAGATTCATTCCATTGCTATGAACCCGCTTGCAGTACATGAAGAAATATGTCTTCCTGGAACTACTTTTAGAACTAAACAATACATTTCTGTTACAACATCAACAGAAGCAGCATGTCCTTTAGTTGGAAGATTTAAAACATTTGAATGATAATCGTAATTTTAATGGCGACTCTATTCGTTGAATATAAATTGCTATCACAGCATCGAACCGTGTTTATGTTTTCTAAGGTAAGTGATATGCAATAGGGTAATAAAAATAACTGCATTCCAGTAACTATCAAGTTTTCGATAATATAATATCTTTTGTAAAGGGGTTAGCTTTGTGTAGAGATAAAGATACTGTATTCAGCTATATACTGGTTTTACTTGTATATTTCCTTGTAACCAATTCGATCTAATAAAAGTATTTTGAAGGATGAAATAGTGAACTTTAGTTAGTACTGCTCCTGTAATGAACAGCGTATATATATGAAGCACATTTACACACCATTTATAACAATAGACGGAAACTCCGATACATTTCTAGATTTATTTGTTTGGTAAGTAGGAAATCGTAACCCACACAAATTAGGAGAAAATTATCTTCTTATCAACACAATTTAAATATGGATAGAGAAACGCAAAATTTTAAATATATTGTTTTCGAGTTTTCTGAGAGGTACTTTTTGCTTTTTAACTCTAAAATGTTAGTGTTGGGAAATCTTGAGCTGAAACGAGACTTAAAATTTGGCAATATCTAAAACAAGTGTCATCCGGTAATGCTTGTTAAGCTTTAAACACGTCAGTTATATATTTCTAAACGATTTGGTGCGAGGAGTCTTTATAATATTTTTGCGTTCTTACTCAGTTTACGACATGGTCCCATTATCTTATAAGTACCGATATGAAATTACTGTATTGGCGTACGTTCCTTTCTGTGAAACACACTCAATAAAACCAGCAAGAGCTGAAGGTTCTTTTTTTTTGTAAAAGAACAATACACAATAGTGCATGTTATTTTTCGTAACAACAAGGAAAGGCCCTTCCACATTCCCTAATTTCTGCTGAAATTCACTGAATGTTTGATATAATCTTTGTATAAAATACCTGTGTGAACATATTATATCAGTTGTATGGTGGATTGCAGCCAAAAGAAATTAGCAAAAGTCAAAGACACATAGTACATTTGAGATACTACAATATTTTAGAAAAATAACGCACTCCATCGGATTCCACAAAGTATTTTTCTGAAAGAAGTACTTACGTCATCGCAACAAGTACTTCGTTCATGAAATGACTATGCGTGATCCACTACAGTACAAAATAGAGTTGTGTGCTTCTGCTTATTTGCTTGTCAATTATGAAACTTAAAAGGTTTTGTTTCTTAAATTACATGACTAGTGTTGTAGTATAAAAAATATTCATTTGGTTATAAATTATCATGTTTATGTGTGCATTCGGTTAACATATGTAGAAATAAAAACGCTCAAGAAACTATTTACCCACAAAAAAACTTTCTACATATAAATGTGTTCCTAGGTAGTTCCATATGTCTTCTTTGCATCAATTACATTGTTTAATTTTAATGTTTCTCACTACATATCATTCCCGAAAGTAGCTAAACACTTGACACACGAAATTTACATACTGAAAATCTTACCTGAAATGCCCATCTGCTCTTCAACAAGACACTAGTGAAAATAATAACAATATAAACTTCACGGTTTAGCTACACTTTCGTTTTTGTAAAATGTAACTAGCAAGATATATTCGTATCGTTCCAATATTCTGAAAGAAAAAAGTAATAATATGTTGGCGCCGAAACTAAGAGTCAATCAGAATACACTTTATAAGTCAAAATGATATATGGAGAACATCAATATTTACCCTGCAATGCTCAAGGGTGGTTGAAGTTAGAAGATAGGCCAAAACATCAAAGCTTTTTGTTATAGAGTTCAAAGTGCCGCTGGGGTTCTTTTAAGGTATTATGAATCCCATTCAAAGACCTTTATGTCATTTACATATTATTACAGTAGATGGATGAGGATGTTTGTTTCTTCTCTGTTTTTCAAAAT
>JAGDQP010073801.1:0-10345 GCA_022664845.1 Lepisma saccharinum | reverse complement strand
CTGAATGCACTCTACTCATCATATTGTAATGCTACTATACATGATATAGAATCTACAAGAAGTGATAAATGCTGTGGTAGGCTCAAATGAAGGAAAGGTTGATTAGAAGAACTTTAAGCGTGACACATTCAGAGAAATAAGTGCTTATTAATATAAGAAAATGGAAAACAGATTAACATTATCCCACATAGCAGAGTACATCCCTGGGACGTCCCATTTAGATCCCATTAACGTCAGATTTCTCAAGCTCCTATAGCGATGTCCTAAGGACGTCCGTGGGATAACTCTGTGGGCAATACAAACCGTTCATCCCGTATGGAGGTCCCCTGGATGTCCTCCGGTAATCCTCCGGGATGCGGGATTACCTATCTGGAATTTCTATAAATTAAATCGACCTTACTATTATTATTATTTAATTAATTATAACTATACGAAGGATATGCCTTCGTATAGTTATACAAAGGATTAATTATAACTATACGTCCCATGGATGTAAACGGGAGTTAAACAGGACGTCCTACGGACGTCCCGATATCCTGCCAGGAGATCCGTCAGATATTCCTGGGACGACATTTTGCTATGTGGGATCCTGGGAACTGTCAAGGAAAGCCTTATCAAATAATAACCACCGTGACAAATAAATGGTATCTTTGTGGTGACATTAATAAAATGTACGTTATCACAGTTTAGAATTTCTAATGCTCATTAATTGTTTGTAGGATTGTATGACAATATAAAATATGTTCACTTTTAAGTGTAAACAGTTCTTAATTAATCACATTATTAAAATACTTGTTATTAGTACTTTATTAAATTATTATTACTTCAGAAAAGAACATCTTATGGTGGGTGTCAGCACTTATTTTAAGTCGTTTGTAAGAAGGTCCGAGAGTACAAAGAAGTTCTGAAAATAGTACACACACATTTTATACTTGTTATTTTCTTCAAAAAACAATCATTTAGTAAGTTGTTTATATTGTGTTATCGATTACCTGATTTATCAAAACAGTGTACTCAGTACTTACATACAGGATTCCATAAAAATATTTATTAAGCAGGTTTTGTATTGCAACATACATCAATGAAATGATTATTCATCAACATTTGTAAAGACAAAGAAAACATCTGAAGACAATTACAAGCAAAAAATATTCTTAAAGTTTTAAAGGTTTGAAAATTTCCCTTAATTATGTTCTGTGACTATTGTTCAGTGTTCGATTTGTTATAAATTACGAAGGGGAAATACTAAACTAGTGGTAGCTGAAAAGTTTCAAAATACTACCTGTTTGGGTAGAAAAACAAGGATTTGGTCCCTGGTTGGGATAATATTAGGTATCAACAACCGGGGTTGAAATCCTCACGCACCAGGGAAAATCCCCGGCATCCACCCGACAAATCAAACACTGCTATTGTCCACGGTAAAGATAACAAACAAGAAGCTTATAATACAATATAAACTCTCAGGTACACTTTAACATTATGTATACTTATTAAGAGCGAAATAAGTTTTCAGATGTTAAATTAAAAAACAAAACAAAAACAAGCGTAACATCTCTATTCACAAAATTAAATCCAAAAGAAATTGGAGATTTGTACTTACATTTTTAAGGACCATGAGATGATCATAGAGGAAGGCACACTCACTCTGGAACAAATCCCACACAGCCTCCCGCCTTTTACACTCATTCCGGCTTGTAGTCGACACAGGAGAAGCCAGCTGCTCCTTGGACCCAAGAAGATTCTTCTCACTCAACGTCTGAACCAAAGGACTTGGTCGAGGTGGAAGTACACGTTCAGGTAAAGTTTTGTCGATTGTCGACATGCGATTCCAAACTGCCCCAAGACGCCTTTCGAAGGATTTCTCACTTTGGGTTCTCATCAAGCCCCTTCTTCCACGACCACCAAATAGGCCTCGTTCACTTGACAGACACTTGTGAGCGAGAGTTCTGGGAGGCGGCTCTTCCATAGTTTGTTGTCTAGCCATTCTACTAGGAGGAGGTGGAAGAGGAGGAAGAATAGCCGTTGGACTTTCAGGCTCTGGACTGGAAGAACTATTACTGCTGCTGCTACCACTGCTACTGGAACTACTACTACTGCTGCTTTTCCTGCCATACTTTTCAGAGTCAACATAAACTACGAAATCAGCCCAGCACATGCCCTTAAATTTTGACAGTTGTTCGTCATTGAAGTCAGATGGCTGCATGCCACTAAGAACTTCTTCTAGCCCACACAGACTTCCTGACTTCCCTCTATTGGACCTATCAAACTAAGAGAGGACATAAAGAATATATTAAATTCATGAAACATTAAGATGAAGAGAAATTTGTCAGACAATTACAATTGCTCACTTAGGGTCAGTTCTACAACAGACCGCTAAACTTCTAGTCAGCGCTAAGTTGAGGTCAACTCTCATTTTGCGTGCTTTCATTGGCCAAAATCAGACTTGGCCTCAACTTAGCGCTGACTAGAAGTTTAGCGGTCGATTGTAGAACTGGCCCTTATAAGAATTTAAATAGCAATGAATTGATACCTATACGCATTTGATAGGAGACCGTAGCTGCAGTAATAAATCCTGTGTGTGACCTCGCGCAGGCGCAGTACTACTTGAACCATAAACAACCCTGACAAGCGACTGCTTTGGAGTTGCTAGTTTGGTGCAATGGATAACGTATCGGAAAGCTAAACCGGAGACCCGGGTTCAAATATCGTGTTTTGTTTATATATAATAATAATAATAAATCACAGCCATATTTAATCCACTAGTGGATGAGGCCTCTCCCCGATGGGAGGAGTTGGTCTACTGCTCCCACGCTGACCAGACGGGTTGGGAGAGGAGAGCCGAAGCTATCGCTGGGATCGCCACTGTCTTATATTCACAGCAGCTCCCCAATTGTGCTCACGATGATGGTCAACACCAAAATTTTTGAGCCCCCACCGGGAATCGTACCCGGGACCGCATGTATATATCAAAAGAAAAATAACTTCTTTCTTTTTTTGTATATACGCATTAGGAAATTTAATAAAATTAGTGACCATTGGTTAGGTTAGGTAAGTCAGGTTCAGTGTTTTTTTATTGCACACGCAATGAAACTCCTGACTTACAAATAACAGAATTATTACAGCTAGCTAACAGACGGTAGCACCTACTTCTGAGGATTCTTTACTACCTGTAAGCCGTCGTCATTTGATTTGGACTCCACAGCATACTCAGAATAAAAGGGGTTGCTGATAACTTAAAAAAAAATTGCTACGTTTCATAAAGTAGTTTTCTAAAAAAATCTCTAACTTCCACATGATTTAAAAAGAGTCATATGAAATCAGACTACAGATCCTTATCTTAATTTTTAATTATTAAGAAAATTCCCAGTAAGGCTTTTTGGTTTTGAGCATATTGTTACAAGTTCAGGTCTCAAACATCTATTCTTTAATTTTTGAAAACTGATAAACCTTCTATTACCTAATTTGTCTATTAAACGTGGAAAATCCACAAGAATAGATTAGTCTTTTATTCATTAGGTTTAACGAGCATTGTGGTGAATGTATTCAATCATTCATAGGTTCGGCATACGTATATGATCCTTATAAACTATTCATTCTCATCTAACTTAACCTCTCACCCCTTTCCCTTATCTTAAGCGTATACAAGATGCAAGTATTGTCTATGAGTATTCAAACCATTTAAAATTGCAAATTCATAGAATCTTTCAAAATGTTATTTCCATTCTATGTGTTGAACAGGCCAAGCCCGTCACAAGTTCGAGGGAGAACCTCAGTCAGGATGGACAGCAGCAGAACTCCAATCTCTGTGCCTCCCGATAGTATCGTACGAAATGCGCAACTGTCGCCACTAGATTACTGGGGCTGAGTTTCGTATAATTGGAACTACTTGCTAATATTTAGGCCTACTACGCAGTTCTGTTCTATGCTGGATATGCAAGTCAGAAGTAACCGTAAACATACAGAAACGGTGTTGCTTCCGTTAGACGATAATACACTTATTCCGAAAAGAATACTTTGAAATCTTACATTTTTGGTCTTTACAGCGCCTTACGGCTACAGCCTATCTGAAAGACGACGTCCCTCGGCGAGCACTTTTATATGGACAGGAATAAGAAAGATAGTGGCCATGGCCTCCGTTGAAAATATCATCCCGGCCTTTACCTAGCGGAACTGAGGCAAATATTGGCAAACCATAGTCAAGAGCTTAAATCCAGATGAATTGGAACTAAGGCGATGCAAATAGCATCGCTGCCCATGCCGGGAATACAGGGATGTATTTCCTTCCTCACTTATTTTCTCCTGAAGTTTGCTTATTAAAGCACACCCCTCATGAGACACACTTATCTCTCAAATCGAACCAGCGTTTCTTTCAGGGAGTGATCCGGGGGTATTATTCCCAGAGCACCGAAAATACCGCCCCCTTGAAATGTCAAAGACTAGTAACAAGATGTAAAACCTAGTCTGTATACCCAGATCAAAAATACCCCGGAGATATAGAAATACCCTCCTAGAGAGGCTTTTGTTAAAGAAACTATGAATGTGACTACAGCTTAAATGACAATAATACACTTAAACGGTAAAATTTTCTCTACGTTCGTTATCGTCCAGTAGTGCCAAACAAACAAAGATACAGTGGAATATTCACTGAATTGAATTACGACAAACATTATTGTTTTAAACAAAAAGTAAATCAGTATCTACTCAAATTAAATCAGAACGTGAGTCTCAGAGCACGTTAAGGATAATATTGTACTCAACTTCATTTATGTACCCAGATGAGATATTTCTCACTTTAAAACAACGAGAATGGTTCATTGTGCAAGAACTGGAAGATGAGAGCCACTACCTCTGGCGCACTAAAAAGGAAGACATTTGAAGAACACATCAGCAAAATACGAACAGGTGTTGAACGAACAAGGAAAGCAAAACAAAATAGATTTTTAGGAGAACATGAGAGGTGATGAAATCAGTGTACCTGATGTGAAACAGCTGTTAGCTTCAATGATTCAGAGTTTCTACTAAAAGTATAGTCTACACCATTAACTCACAAACCTGATGAAGGATCAAAGATTGCATCATAGTAAAGTGAGAATGAACAAATGCTAATTTCCTGTGTTGGCACAGTTCAAAAAAGAAAAGAGAAACAAAGATATTCTGTTCGGTAAAATGGTTTTCCAAGAGGCAGCTCTAAAGGAGATTTAGGAGCTAATCGAAACGTTTCAGTTATAGGTAAATGTGTTAGAAAGTGTTGTAAAACAAGTATTAACAAGACCAAAGTTAATAGTAGGTGGCGAACACAAAATATTCTTTACAGATGACGAACAAAAAGGGAACTAAACTTTCTACTGACATGCCCTAAGAGACGGGTAGGAAACTGCTTATATTAATTAAGACGGACGATTCCATCAGAAGAGATGGAATTTTTCAGCACGAGAACTTCTGCACATAGAAATTAACGAGAGCATGCATATGGGCGGAAGCAGGAAAAAGTGACCAACCTGCAACCTACTTCATTTTCTGTTTGCATAATTTCTCAGCTAGAGGATTTTTTTTTCATTTTTTAAGCCTCTGTGCTGTTAACTTCTTTCTAGGAACAATAAAACTCTCCTCCTTTCCATTCCAGTAAACTCGTTAGGAGTGAGTGGATGGCAAAAAGTGGAGACGGAAGTGACAAATGTGAGGCCAGCAACAGAGAGAGAACGCCTAATGTGAAAATATAGAGAAATTCCGCCGAGGCGAGGAAGAATCCCGCCTCCCTTGGTGGAAAAATATCGCCAGTCTAAGAGGACTTTACTTGTTTTGGCGTAAGAAACCATTCTTATCCATGACTGTTGTAGGTGAAAACGACGAAGAAACAACAATAGTACTATGTCGTATATAATAAGGACGACCATCCTAAATAATTACATGTAAAAGTCTAAACTTGTTTTGTGCTTTAAATTTATTTATTTATTTTATACTAAATGGGCTGAACAAACAACTATGGCAAAGGCCTATCCAAGTCAGTGGGGTGACGTCCCTCAGTGAGTATTTATCTGGGTCAGGAAATGTGAAGGCAGATGCTCTGTCCTTAGTCTAGGTTTCCACGTAGACATTCTTCTTGTGATACTGTGGAGGCCCCTGAAAAATCTCAATCAGCAAGGCTGGGATCAGGACTCGACCTGTGTACCTCTCCAGCGCTGAACCGGAATACTACTAGACTACTGGTAGGCCTATTGGCTTTCCTGTACTTTAAAGTTCAAAATTTGATACCCTAATAGCACACATTATTGGGCCTTCGTTGGCAGGTTGTTGTATTGTTAGGGATGGAAATGCGATGATGTCCAAATGGGAAACCTGTCGTTGAAAACTATGTTTGCCCTATATTGGCATTTTGTCGGAATACTTGCGCAAACGTGACAACGATATACAACGATGGGCTAACATACATTTTACACAAAGGGACAATTACATGTTTCTAATTTGCGCCAACCACAGTATCGCAAGCGGTGGCGTCATTTAGGAAGTCTGGAAGGGGTGGTTTATGTAGCCGAGCACGTTGTTTCTAAGGATACTAGCTACTATTAACGTGGGATTCATTACACATCATGTTTGAAGAAGAGAAATAGTAGGGGCGTAGAGCACGTGGTGACACTCGCCATGAAAACGGTTCCTTATGGATATTACTTATCAGTATGTATATATTTCATGGTGTAGACAAGACTTGGAACCAGACTATATGACTGAGACTACAACGAAGGAAGTTCCGCTAGACCCCTAACTGAGAAGAACAGTCATTCGAAATAGTTTGTTGGCCTACTATCCTGAGGAAGGAAGTCATCGAGGAAACTCTATAACTATAATCTTTCTCGTAGGAAATTGCTTTTTGGAATTGCAATTTTCTACTTTAATTTTCGGGAACAGTATGCTTTGCACATTAAAAAAGCTAATGGATCACTTACGTCAACGTCACGCGAAAAGGGCCGTGGTCGAAGCGCGGTGCGCCGGCGCAAACGGTGCCCAAGCCAGGATTGACGACCAGGAAGGTTTGCTGTGTGTTTGGTGGGATTGGCAGGGCATTATCTCCTACGGCCAAACCCTTAACTCGGAACTATACTGTCAACAATTGGACCGTCTGAAGGCAGCAATCGCCCAGAAGCGGTCAGCTTTGGCCAATAGGAGAGGCATTGTGTTCCACCAGGACAACGCCAGGCCACACACATCGATAGTGACTCGCCAGAAGCTCCGGGAGCTTGGTTGGAGGTTCTTATGCATCCACCTTATAGTCCGGACCTGGCACCGAGTGATTACCATCTGTTCCTGTCCATGGCGAACACGTTTGCTGGTGCAAAATTCGCGTCAAGAGAGGCTTGTGAACATCGACTGTCTCAATTTTTTGCCAATAGGGACAAGGGCTTCTATGAGAGAGGCATCATGATATTACCTTCCAAATTTGCAACACGTTATCGAACAAAACGGCGCATATGTGACCTAAATCGGATCATTCTAACCATGGTAAGTCAAGCCTTCAATGTCATGCAAAAATAATGGATTACTTTTTACTACACCAGATATGTTTTTTGTGGAAACCCGGCGTTCCAGTTAGTAATCCAACAGGAAGCATCACTGTTAGGAAAAATCAAGGCTAGTCGAAACTTGGTTTAAACTAGCGTACTATCTGGAAAATTGGCAGCCAGTTTGTTTGAGAAATGTCGTCGACCTAACGGTAAAGTACACATACTCTTCAGGTGAGTCGCTTGTGAAAAATCACGGATCAGCCGTCTTCATAGCTCTACTCTAACACAGGATCAATAAGCATTCACAGTTTGGAATTAAAGTCTATATAAATGCCTTTATTCCAGAAACTGTTTTCGTAACATAAAAGGACTAGTAAAATGTATTATGTTCAGCAGAAGAACATTTGAAGTGATCGGTGGAGTGGCGGACAACAAACAAATCTAAAGGTCTTGAGTTCGAATCCCACTGCAGACTGAAATCTTTTTTCACTACAGGCTCGATGTTGGTCTACCAACGTGTTTAGAAACGAGGTTTGTAGTAAATTTGGCATCCGTCAACTAGCAAGTTTATTGTGCTTATCTGTGCAGGTACAGAAATAGTGTTGTACTAAACATTTTAATGGAAATTATCTAAGGTGCTTTGTCTTTCCAAGGGTGATAATAAAAAGTCAAACCTCACCACTAACCTGTCTTTGCCTGCTAACGCTTAGTCGACTTTGAATGGTTTCTTGATGCATTTATAAAATGTTCAAATGTCAAAACAAGCAACAGGGATAATTTATTGATATGTTGTAAGAAGAAAAAGTACGGTAATGTGAAAAGAAAGAGAAAAAGAATGACCTCAACTGGAATCGAACCCCGGCCTCCCGACCAGCAGCGATTCAAAGCTCTACCACCTACGCTATTGATACAACTGGCAACAAATGTTTTCAGCATGACTCATAGATGTCAGTGCGGTAAGGTGAAGTTACTTCCCGGTTATTTTCCCTCTCATTTCAGTCTTTAAATTTTTGTTGAAATCTGCAATGGTGGGATGGAACAGTCAGTTGATCACAGATTTTAAGAAAGCATATGATTCTATCAAAAAGGAAAACTATACAATATCCTGAAACCATTTGGAATTTTTTTAAAAAAGAAAAGAAAAAGAAAAAAACTTGTTCAGTTAGTAAGGATGTGGTTAAGGGACCCCATAAGCAGAATACGTACAGGTTTCGGGATGCGTACAGGAATAAATCAGATGGTTTCGGGAAGCGTGCAGGAATATATCAGATGGTTTCGGGATTCTCAGCCGTTTGAAACAAGGTGATGCCTCGTCACTACTACTGTATAACTTGCGTTAAAATCTACAATTCTAAAAATAAATGAACAAAAAGGGACTGACATCGAATAACTTGAACCAATTGTTCGTGTGCGCGGATGATGTAGAGTTAAGAGGCTTCAGTCAGTATCTACGGTGCGTGTGTGAGAATTCTTTGAATTTTATTTATGGCCTTTAGTCATCTAATGCTCAGGCTGGGTTAGGAGAGGGGAATGGATTAGGGATGGTTTCGTCCATGGCCTATGTTGAAGGTGCCACCCCGACATTTGCCTGGTGTGACTGGGGAAAATCCATGGAAAAACCTGTCAGGATGGTCGGCAGGTGGGATCAATCCCACGAACTCCCGAAGCGTGTGTGAGAGTTCTAATATTTTTAAAGATGCACTATAAATACTACAAAGTAACACCGATGTCTTAGTAGAAGCTTGGGATGAGAAGTCTACACATGAACGTAGCGAAAACTAAACACATGATATCATACTGAAACAGAGGACGAAGAAAATAGAGACATAAAAATTAGGAATAAAATCATAGAAAAAGCAAACAAATTTAAATACTTGGAAGCATATGTAACAAGCAAGAACGAGGTCACGGAAGAAATAAAAAAATCGCTTAATATCGGGCAAGACATGTGTCTGTCGAGTGAAGAAATTCCAAATCTCGAGGGATTAACATCAAGAAAGGTGAAACTGAAAACAGAACGGTTATTCTGTGGGAATTGTATGGTTGCTAAAGTTGGAGAGAATCGAGAGTTCGAGAGATAAATGTTCTTGTTTGAAACTGTCTTGATCTCTCCCAGGATAGAATCCAATGACAAACGTTTGTTACTGCGGCGATGAACTTGAGAGTTTCGTAAACCATAGAGTTAGTTAGTTTATTATAATTTTACAATATCACTTTCACAAAAGACATACAAAATCAGTTTGGACCCTTCTACATAGGTATAAGGGTGCTCTAATAACCCTTTGAGTATGTATCGTACACTATCCGTTGGTGGTCTCTACACACATCTAAATATAGACAAACGAGAATTGGTAGCAATCAAAGAAGTCAATAGTAAAAGAATAGACTACATTTTCATCATTATAAACTGCTGTTACATTAAACAATAAATTAAAATATTATAGACTACATACAAAGTCCAGTACTACTGGGGAAATTTTTTCAAGGGTATAGACGACTGACTCGCTCTAGAAGTACATTAATAAAGATATTTAGTGAGTACAAGGGTGATAAAAATAAATGATATTCTTTACATAAACATCTTGTTATTATTTGCAATGCAAACCAAACCTAAACTAACCCAGAGCGAATTTATGTATGGAAGGGGAGTGGGGTCAGTCAAGTATTCCCTTTTCAAAAAAAATAAAAATAAAAATAAAAAAATAAAATAAATAAATAAAAAAAAAAGTGTTGGTGAAAAGATATCAACCTATGAAAATGATCCATCACAACAGGGGAATTGATGTGTAAAATTAGCAATCTACGTATTATCTACCGTATCTACTTTATTCGATCTCCTAAGGTTAACT
>JAGDQP010073798.1:0-10345 GCA_022664845.1 Lepisma saccharinum | reverse complement strand
GGGTCGGCAGGGTATGATTTGAGTGAAGAAATACCGAAACAAGTACAAAATTTGTTTACCTAACCATTTTATTAAAGTGCACCGTTGTTTTTATTTCTATTTACTTTTAGTATATATAAAAAAACTTCGCTCGAGCGAGAATTCAAGTTTTGGATCGACCTTCCCAGTGGGTCGAAATTATTCAAGAATTGTTTGTGGCAGGAGGAAGAGAGCTCAGTTTGGAAAGTAACAATGAAAGACAGATCATTTGAGATATGAAATTGATGATGCGACCGGTCTAAGATTGAGAATTTTGCTCAGAACATACATGAAAGTGTGGGAAATTATGCCTGAAGAGCTCTTGTATTTTAAATCAATCAACAAAGCGTTTTCAGACTTTTAAACATACAAAATATAGCTCTATTGACTGTTACGTTTACATCGTATTATATGCTAATAAAATTGTTAAGATCTGCAGATCTACACTACAACTTAACTAGACACACATGTATTACATATCCCGAAGTACTGAACTACAAGCTTACATACTTTAATGATCGACTATGGCCATGTCTAAATAATTAATTACCCTCATTACATTAAAATATCTGCGCACGATTACAAAAATATTATATATCAGCCAATGCATGAATTTTCAAATTAAATATTGGAATGTGCGCGTACATACGGGAATTTGTACGCAGCTGCTATCGCATTCGAAACGAGATTATACAAGCAAAAGACGACGATATACACAAATTATTTGGGAAGGAATAGACATTACGTTTTTATGCATGACCGCGTTTCTCGGCTTATTTTAAAACAATTGTTTCTTTTGGCTCTCCATTATTTTGTGTGATATACCGGTAAATAACACGCTTGGTTGCAGCAGTTTGAATTATACTTGATATGTTACTTGATACTGCGACAACGTACAAAAAAATTTCTCACCAAACCAGAGGCAAAATATTTATGTGTATATTAACTGTTACAGCGCACAATTTGATTAAAAAAATAAAACAGATTCCGAAGATACGTTCCTACTTCTGGAAGTTACAATGACACACACATACACTCCAACAATTCATGACGCAGTTCTTGGAGAGTATTGGGAACAGCATGTTGCCAAAAGGAATTCAACGTTTTTTTTTTTATTATTATTATTTCACCCATGGTGCTAGCGGAATTATCTTTTAGTTTCTGAGAGAGAAAAAAAACTTGTAATCCATTTTAATTTTTAAGTTATAGCAATTCCTTGCGATGCTCTGCATCGCTTTCCCCAAACGAATGGCCATGTCTTGAGGTATCGAGAAAAAGAATGTAGTCAGCCGAAAGTATTCTCTTGTGCAGTTAATCAAAATGCTGAGGCGTCCATTAGATGCATCCTACATAATATTTGAATTTGGGCCTTCGGACTGCCAGCAGAATTATATGAAACAACCCTACCTGGTATAATGATGGAATTCGTAACATCTTCCGTGCTGCAGGCGGGTACAGAACCTGTGGCTGATTTCCAGAGGAGTACACTTGAATCGTCAATATAAGGCACATTGCACAAATGTTATTATAGCGTTCCGGAGATATACATAGGGAGTTCATCGACGAAGCAGGGATATGCACGATAGGTCACACTAGTACGTCTTTAGCAAGACATATTAAAAGAGTAAATTAGCACTATTGAAAAATGCAGGTTCATTTTTCTCTTCTGAAGAAGTTCAGAAACTGTACGCCACTCTTACATTTTCCAACTCTAAACTGCCCTGATTCTTCGTGCGTCCTCTTCTTCCTCGTGTCTGTGTCCCCTTTCTCCCTCTCCTCTTCTGTCTCTCTCTTTCTCTCATTCTCTCTCAAATTCCGTCATCTGCTGTTTTCTTTCAAAGTGCCCATCCCCCAAAATGGTCATCTGGTCATTTCTTCCAAAAGCGAAATTGGGTAAGGCGAGAAGTGACTCGCAATAAATATGTCACTCGCTTCTCTGGCCATAGCAGCGTGGGCGGTTCTCGTTCGTCGCTCCAGAAAAAAAAAAGGTTTCAGAAGGAAAAGCAGTCTTCGAGGATTTCTCAAAACAATTTAAAAGAAAGTGTCCTATAAGATCATATCAAAACATATTTGCAACATTAAAATATAGAATGGATGCAGATTGTCACACGTGTTTGATTTTGTAATCAATGAAGAGAGAACTGGTTTTGTTTTACCTAAATAAAAAAGCACCTCCCTAATATTAAGACAGTAATAAAGCCTTGTACTGAAACCTATCCTTTGTGATGGATGTTTGAACGGAGAGCAAGGACTTTGGATATACATGGTGACCCTAAAAGAAATAGACACTTTCAAAGTTTTACAGAAAGTAGAGTTTTAATAGCACGGCTGAAATACATGGTTTGAAGAGTATGTCCTGAAATGTATATAGTTAAGTTAGAAATGCTTTTGTAACATAACAAATGTCAATGCGATAGTGAAGTTTTTACAACCACGTCTCCTCCGATAGAGGCAGTCTCCGAGGACTTTTTCTGTTGCACAAACAACCAGTTGCTTCAAATGTGTTGCTCCAATCGTAGATGGACTGCCTTCTGGGTAGTTGTTTACCGTACGTGTTCTAAAACGACGCTGCACGACAGGAACATTTTTTTTAAGTTATATTCACGTAGAAAGCCTTCTTTACCTGGCTGGTGGCCATATTACTCGACTTACGTCAAGGGCGCTCACGTGATACTGACGTCACGTAAACAGACGAAAAGCGGAGGTCATTAACGAGGACTTTCTCTGTAAAAGAGTACTAAATTCTTTCTGATAAAACAAGTAGTTTCCAGTTTATAAAGCGTTTAATCTGTCTGCTTCATTTAGGCTCACCCTGTGTCATACTAACCAGGCTACTAAAAACAGAGCTGTTAGAGAATCCACAATATCTTCAAAATTGAAAACTCCTTCCTCACACACTAAAAGCAAGCTCCATTGTATTTCACTCAATTCAATCAAGCTCTCCCTCAGGACTTTACAAGTATGATCCGTTCCATCTTAATATAGGCAGTTCAAGAAAAAAGATGGATCTGTCAAGGCATAGATAGTGGTAATTATGTTTCTGTGGGGCGTTTTTAGTATTATTATTATTTATTTAAGTAACGCATATGGAAAAAAAAAAAAAATACCGAGGTATTCTTCCCAAATTTTATTTTATAATTATTGAAGATCGAAACATGGTATGCTGTGTTACTTTTGACAAATTATATCTTAATAACAGATTAACATAAATAAGCGAGTGTTTTTTTTTTTATAAGATAAAATAATTTGTGATGTAAAAACCGTTCCTTTGTACATACGCTCAACAGTCGAAATTGTTTTGCAAGAAGCATTTAACCATAAAATCAAAATCATGTCTGATCAGCATTTAGAAAACATAATTGTCTTAATTAACTACACTGAGAAATGATTTTGTTTTGAAAATGCTTTCACTGAGAAAATGGCGTCCAAATATGGTGAACTTTTGAAAAACAATCAATTTTCTGTTGTTGTTAACAGTGAAAGTAAAAGTTTCAACCTCTTCAAAGTACGAAGAAATGGTTAATCAAAGTTGTAAATAATAAATACGTACTTTCTTACGAAACAGAGTAAAAAAATATTCCTAAATGTTGGAATTTTCTTCAAAGTTGTCGCAATTTCTGTACAAAATGGGAGTAACCTTTTGACTTCGGAAACTACATATAATTTTCTATTTATATACATCTTTATCTTTTGCTGCTAAGTTATGATTTTTCAAAACAAGTACAGCATACCACGTTTTGGGCTTCATTATTATCAACAATGGAATATCTTGGAATTTTTTTTTTCTTTTTGTGAAAATAAACATGTACATGTCTCTTAAATTTCCAGAAAAGCTCATAGAAAAACAATTGCCAAAATCTACGACTTGACCAGTGCATGTGTGGCCTGAATTGAGATAATATGGGTCTACTACATGAAAACTAGGAGTCGAAGTGCGGTTAAAGGGGGAAAAAAAATGTGGTGGCAGTTCAAGTAAATGGTTGGGCATAACGCTGTAGGGTCACCAGTGAAGTATGTGGAGTCTCAGTTTCGAATGGAGCCCACGTTGAAGTCATTCGTGTATTTCCGTTACGTGGATGATATTGTAGTAATATATAGAAACCAGGAACAATTGAATTGAGTAGTCTATATGTGGAATGATGTGCATTAAAACATCTAAGCATGAAGGAAACACCAACTTCCAGGACTTTACAATAAAGAGACAAGAGAAGTCCTTCACTTCTGTGTTGAGAGAACCAGCATTAGGCAAATGGTTTATCATGCGCTCATACCCTTAATCAGAAATAGAACAGATGGACCAACTTTATACATCGAGCCCAGTGGCGGCTCGTGGTCGAAATAGTAGGTGAAGTGCATCCAAATCATTGCTAATACTACAGGTAGGTAATATCAGTGGTAATTAATGTTTTCATTCATGAAAGAAAAAACACATTAATGAGATTATAGGATTGATGTCTAAAATATACTTCCCCTTTTCCGTTTTTAAATTCAACCTGTTTTCTGCTTCAAAATTTATTATTCGAGCAATATAGACCTCGTGGCTTCTCAGATGCCTTACGCAGTTTTAGTGTAATAATTCAACTTTAGTTTATTTCTAATCGACTGGCATGTAGTACCTGAAGGTGGTCGAGAGGTTAGCGCTTCCGCTTGAAGAAACACACTAGATTTCTCACTACACACAAAGAAAAAAACCAACAACTGTGGAGGAGCACATAGTGCTTCTTCGGTTGGAGACAACTTTACTTTACATGCACGGAAGAGAAGCTGCTTTGTAGAAAGCAGACGAGAGCATCTCCTCTGCTTTCCTTTACGCTTTCAGCGGCCAGAATAGCGTGCTGCGTCTAAGTTGTCATGGCAACCAAGCAGTGCATTGCCCGTCAACTGAAAAAAATTCATTTCTCTGCCCAACGCCGCCGTTGTAAGTTAAATTGTCCCCGCCGTAGGAAGCACATGTAGCTGGACTTTTTCCTTGAATGCTTATAAAACATCGTCAACTTCTAAAGACTTCCAGCCCAGAATATTTACTTCTTGTAGGATACAAAGTAATGAAAAGATTTTCTGTTGGGATTTTATTATATTTATTTAATTTTCTATTATGTTAATTTAAATAATCTTAGAATACAAATAGATTTAAATAATACATCATCTTCTGTCTCTTTTCCTTTATTACGATTTCATACTTCAACTTATTTCTACAATTAGAGAAGTTCTGTTTTAGGTTTACCGACCACGACTCAGTTTGCATACAGGTACATTAATTTTAAGATAATGTTCTTTCCCCTTTTAGTGACCAATAGTCGGTCTCTCCTCAAATCTACCATTGAATGAAAGGTACACACGGTCAACTTCAACAGCTCCACCTTTCATCAAGACACAGTACTTTTATGTTTTATGTTCAAGACACAACATGCCGAATTAGCAAACAAGATTTTCAGCTTCGATTTCTTTACTTGCTTCGTTACTCTCTGGTCTTTTTATCTCAGAGGAAGACTACAGGAAATAGTCGAAACGTCAGCTACTTATTATTAATGCGTAAATCTTACTTTATATACGTAAGTTTATTACTTCTAATAGGGATATTTCTTTGCATAAAATCTGTTACGTAAGTTAAATAAAAACGTTTCGATGTTCGTCTTTGGTTATTAGCTCATTTATGTCCATTTTGTACCGCAATATGCTTTAAACTCACTGTCTTCCAATGAACTAACTTCTTGGAATAAGCATTACGCTCTCCTCTGAGAGGATAGAATAGAAATTTATTCGTCTGTGTAGTACATACACGTATGGTGGTTAGAGCGTTGGACTCATGTTCATATGGTCCCGGGTTCAATTTCCGGCTGGAGCACCCGACTTTTCGACGTCCACCCAGCGTCGTGAGGTAAACTGGAGAGTCACGTGACGACCACTTGGTCTAGAAAGCCCCTGATACGCCTGTTCGTGGTGAAGATGACGCGCAGTGCTGACCCCATTCAGGTGGACGCAGTTCCACCAACCGCGAACATATGGCGTTGGGGCAGGCTCAGAACCTTTCGGTCTGTAACGCCAGTGGTTATTATTATTATTAGTGCATACGCGTCGTGATCTGTGATGCATAAGACCCGTCAGTGTCTTTATACATGAGACAGGATATAATAATTTTAAAAAATTGTGTACAATTAACATCACTATAAATGATTACATCATGGGTCGTCACCCAAATAATCATTGACAGCGTAATATCCCTTGTTTACCAACCATCTGAATAGCTCAGATTTAAATTTATTATTTTGAATACTTCCGTAGAGTATTGTACAATCTGGTACATGAAGAATAAACACTAGAACGAGTAGTTGCGAAATTGTGTCTATCTGGCAAAATGTTTCTAATTTTGCCTTGTACGATAATTGTGTATATTTGCTGTATAAGTAAATAAGTTACTATTTTTGTTTGTAAATATTACACTCTTATAGATATATAGGCATTTAACTGTTAAAATTTTTTGAGACATAAAGAAATCATTACATGATGACCTGGGGCTCATGTTAAAAATAATTCTGTCAGTTTCTTTTGTACACAAAAAGTATGTACCATATACTAACATGTGAGTCGCCCCAAAATATTATTCCTAAGCTAATAAGAGATAATAAGGTGGTTAGACCGTTAGAGTCGAAACTACTGAACGTGAATGCGTATGTTTTCATTGCCCCAAAGGAAGAGAAGGAATTTCACAAAAGAGTTAATATCTGCCCTCACAGCAGCAAACAATGTTGAAAATAAGTTTAAAAATAATTCCTATGACAATTAAATGAAAAATATTTTCTGAATGAAAGAGGTACATTTTCAAGGACGTTCTAGGAATATTTCCAAATGTTTTAACTGTGTACTATGGAAGTATAGCCCTTATGATTGAGAAAATGCTTTCCAAAATGTTTTGCAGGTGTTTTCCTGAATGTGTTCAGTAGGAATCTAAGAATATTGGCAAAGTATTTTAAAATTATTTCCTGGGTCTAGTTATCGATTTATATTTGTTTTTGTGTAAAACTTAATAAAAGGTATTAAAAGTGTGTCCTAAAGAGTAAGTATATTTTGGAAATTTAGTGTATATGAGTCAGAGAACGTTTTGAAGAATATTTTAAAAATGTATTCATATGAACACACAAACTTTTTTTAAAAATCTTGTTTCAAAAATACTCTTGTGCCGCGTGGCTAGAGATGAACGAATTGAGTTTTCTCTTAAAAATACCTTGTTTTAAGTTATCGTCTCAAATCCATATAACTAACTAACTAAATCGTCTCAAATCCATATAACTAACTAACTAACTCTATGGCTTATGGAACTCGCAAGTTCATCGCCGCAGTAACAAACGTTCGCCATTGGATTCTACCTGGGCCAGTTTTCATCACGAACACCTACTTCTCCAAGATCTCTTCTAATATTGTCCTCCCAACGACGTCTCGGTCTTCCCAATGGTCTCTTTCCATCGGGCCTTCCAACCAGGATAGAATATAATCTTCGTTTTTCCCCCATCCGAGCTACATGGCCTGCCCATCTTAGTCGTCGCGATTTCATTATTTTTACAACATCTGGTGAATCGCGTACAGTCCGTGGAGATCTTCAGTATGCAGTCTCCTCTATTCTCCAGTCATCTTGTCCCGTTTCGACCCGTATATCTTTCTCAAAACCTTATTTTCAAACACACGTAATTTATGTTCATCTGCTAGGGTCGTACTCCAACTTTCGCAACCGTAAAGTATTACCGGCAGAATAACCGTTCTGTATATTTTTAATTTCAATTTCCTTGATATTAATCGCAATGTTAGAAGTTTTTGGACAGTAGAAACATGCGTTCCCCGATACTAAGCGACTTTTTATTTCTTCCGTGACCTCATTTTTACTTGTTACGTATGCTCCCAAGTATTTAAATTTCTTTACTTTCTCTATGACCTCATCCCTAATTCTTATGTTTTTAATTCCTTCATTCCCTGTGCTTCGTCTTGTTATCATGTATTTTGTTTTATTTATGTTTACCTGTAGACCTATCTCATCGCACGCTTCTACTAAGACATCGGTGTTGCTTTGTAGTGCATCTATATCGTCCCCTATTAAATCTACATCATCCGCGTATACAAACAGTTGATTCAAACCATTCAATGATAGTCCCTTTTTGTCCCCTTTAATTTTTAAAATCGCATATACTAACGCGAAGTTAAACAGTAGTGGTGACAAGGCATCGCCTTGTCTCAATCCGTTGCGAATCTTGAAACTATCTGACATATTATTACCTATCCGTACTCTGCTTATGGGGTCCCTGAGACACATCTTCACTAGTTGGACCATTTTTTTCGGAATTCCAAATCGTATCAGGATACTGTATAACTTTTCCCTTTTGATAGAATCATATGCTTTCTTAAAATCAATGAATAGCTGATGAACCGTCCCATTGTATTCCCATTTCTTCTCCAAAATTTGTCTCAAAGCAAAAATCTGGTCCAACGTGGATCTATTTCTTCTAAATCCACATTGGTGATCTCCAATTATTTCATCTACGTATACATTTAGGCGTGTTAACAGAATATTACTTAATACCTTGTAACAGGTTGGAAGTAACGAGATTCCGCGGTAATTATTGCATTCCGACTTATCGCCTTTTTTGTAAATCGGAACAATTATTGATGTTTTCCATTCCTTTGGGAGCTCCTCCTTTCTCCATATAGCACTTATCAATTTATGTAGTTCCTTGATTAGTGCCGTTCCTCCTGTTTTAATTAATTCGGCTGGAATATTGTCTATTCCTGGTGATTTGAAATTTTTCAACTTCTTAACCGACATCTCGATCTCGCTAGGTTCGGGAATCCGCGGTTCTGCGGTATGGATTTCAAATTCCTGTGTTTGTTCCCCGTTGTGTACATTAAGAAGTTTGTCGAAATAACTTTTCTACACATCGACAATTTTAGTCGGATCCAGCTGAAGATCTCCACGTTCATTTCTAATCATTCCTAACCTCGGCTGGTAACCTTTTCTTAACGAGTTTACCCCTTTGTATAGATCTCGTATGTTGTTTGTCTTCCCGTTTTCCTCAATCTCCTGAATCTTCTGCGTCAGATATTCTCGCTTTTTGTTTCTGAACCCTAGTGTGGCGTTTCGTTTCGCGTTACTGTAGTGGTTGGTATTTGCTTCGCTTTTATTACTTAGCCATCGTTGCCTTGCTTGTTTTCGTTCCTCATGAAGTTTAATGCATTCTTCATCAAACCAAGGTTTGTTTTTCTGTTGTTTCTTCTCACCTACACGTTCCTTCGCTGCGCTCTTAATTGTTTCACGAATTGCCTCCCACATCTTACTTACATCAATTTCATTATTATTACTCGAGTCGGCTAGGATTTCGAACCTATTTGAGAGTTCAAGTTGGTAATCTGCTCTTATGCTCGGATTATTTAATAGTTTCACTTCGAATTTCAGTTGTTTTGATCCCTTGCTTTCTCTGTTCGCGATGCATAACTTTTCCCTTACTTTTGTGATCACTAATTGATGGTCGGTGTCACCTTCCGCTCCTCTGTACGACCTAACGTCCATTATGTTGGTGTGTCTTCGTCTGTCTACTAATACGTGATCGATCTGGTTGAGAGTTTTGCCGTCCGGAGATACCCATGTGTATTTGTGTACTCGTATGTCTTTGTGTTCAAAGTACGTGCTCTTTACCAGTAAGTTTTTCGAAATCGCGAAAGTTATCAGTCTTTCTCCATTGTTGTTGGTCTTTTCGTGAAGACTGTATTTGCCTATAGTAGGTCTATATTTTTCTTCCCTCCCTACCTTTGCATTGAAATCACCCAACACAATTTTCGAATTATACTTCGGTAATCGGTCAAACAACCTTTGTAGCTCATCGTAGAATATATCTTTGTCGTTATCAGTAGCCACCTCGGTCGGAGCATGGACGTTTAATAAAACCGTGTTACCCTATCGAGTACGTATCGTAACGTACGATAGTCTTTCGTTTACGAACTCTATATTCTGAACCGCCTGAAGGATACTATTCTTAATGAGGAACCCTGTTCCGAAATCGTGAGACTGTGTTCCCCCGTAGTAGAAAGTGTACTTGCCCTGTGGGATGCTATCTTGACCCTCCCACCGAACTTCTTGTATCGCTAATATGTCTAGCTCGTACTTTTCGGTCTCGCGTACCGCCACCTGAAGAGCGCCCGTTTGGTATAATGTTCGTACGTTCCACGTTCCTATTCTAAAGTCTTTCTTAATCCTGTTCATAGAGCCCCCTGAAGCAGTCCCAGCCCGGAGATCCGAATGAGGGACTAGTTTACCTCCGGAATATTTTACCCCAGGAGAATCCATGAA
>JAGDQP010073797.1:0-10345 GCA_022664845.1 Lepisma saccharinum | reverse complement strand
AAATTGATGGTGATCGTCCCGTATGATGTCAGGGATATCATTGCGTGCCACTTTGTTCCACATGGCAGAACAGTGACAGCAGAGTACTACAGGGATGTGGCCACAGGGTGGTGACTGCCTTTTCAGCAATCCTATACAAAATAACAATGCAATCGAACTTTGGAAAAGGCAGAGGTGGAGGTGGTTCTTGCGCAAGCCTACGGGTTTTGCGGGCTTCGGCCCCCATAGTGTGTTGAGAAGCGGGAAGGCAAGAGGCAATTGGGAAAACCGTGATTTCATTGAGGAAGTTAATGTTAGAAAGGATCTTCGAGAGGTAGGTGTTCGTGATGAACACCCAGGATAGAATCCAATGGAATTTTTTTTGTAACTGCGACGATGAACTTGCGAGTTTCGAAAACCATAGAATTGGTTTTTAATTGAGGGTCTTGATGCAAAAACGGTATTTCTCCACTTCTTGCCAGTGTTCACTTTTCGATGGAAATATGCACTAAAAATTGATCTTTGCATTGGTGCAAGAAGGGTAATCCTCACCTTACCCAAGGCCTGTATATGACTCGTTATGGAGAAAAACCAACGGCATGACATATCACATAATGAATTTTTACTGCGTTTTTTCTATCTGCTGATGCACCAAGCCCTTCAATTCATTGATTCGCCTTTAAGTTCCCTATCATTCTTGTGCTAAATGTCAGGGGGAATTTGCCATAACGGTCTTACTGAAAACGATGATCTGAATTGATATCCAATAGTGTTACGTACGCAAAGAGGATATTAATATATAGTTCTCATTAACAATTCAAATCTCTCGATAGAATACCAAATATTGATATACTGCATATTGTAAATTCATTATTTATTAATGATATAGAACTTATTTGCAGTATATTAAAACCTGTTTGTCATTATCCTTCCAGGAATTTCCACACTACAGAAGTGGGCTGCTAATATTGGATTTTCTCCCGGCATCCTCAACGGAGTTCTGCAACTAATGAAGTTAGCAAGCCTCCAAACGAAATCTTTGGTAAGGATAGTGATTCTTCAGTATGATGAAATGGAAGTGATACACGTCTATGAATATGAAAAGGCTTTTGATAGGGGGATGGACCCTCACCACCAAATGCAGGTTGTCATGGCAAGAGGACTTTTTTCAAAATTGAAACAACCAATTCATACTAAATTTGATGTAACGGTAAGGAAGAATCTTATAGACAATCTTCTTTTCAAATTACATGAAATAGGATTCACAGTGGTGGGTATTGTATCTGATTTAAGGGGGTGGGGGCAATCTAGGAGAGTGGAGACAATACAACAGATTCTGAGAAATGTTTCATATTCAGCGAAATAACGGGGCAAAATGTTTATTTTTTTGCGGATGTTCCCACCTGTTAAAACTTATTAGAAATTGTTTTTTATCAATGGTGGGTCTGAGATGCCGAATGGCTTAATAGTGTTACCCGATATAGTGGAGGAGTCTAATCGTAGAAACTGAAGCAGAAGTATCATCTTGTTTCAAGTAGTCGCCTCTTCATGTAAACTGCGTCAAGCAGCAGAGACAAAATGTAAAATTAGCTGCACAGCTGATGTCCTACACTACAAATGATAATTTCTTGTGATCTTGTTTTATGTTATTTCGTAATAATTTCTTGTAATCTTTTCTAATGCATACTATGCTATTTTTTATTATTGCGTATCTTGTACCTTTTGTTATTATTTCTCTATTGTTGTATATTGGAACTGACAAATGTATGCTTACCTGAGGCTAAACCCAATTATGTCAGTAAAACATGCTTATAAATACAATACAGTACTGCGAGTCTTATAGAATTAGTAGACAAGTGGTTTCATCGAATTTCAAACAATTCGGTGAAATTTAAATCTGCATATGACTTACATTGGAAGGAACAGGGCAAAATAATTGATTGAATTTACATCCTTATGCATGCAAATGAAATGCTTAAAGAATAAATCTCTTCAAGTGTTTCAAAAAGGAGTATCCATCACTAATACCTCTCAAACTTCTGTTTCAAACTTGAAATCTTCAGTTTGAACAAGTCAGGTATATTCTGACCAGCAAGCTAAATCAGGTTGGCTTGGAAAACTTTTTTTTTATCACAAATTAGAAGCAAAGGTGGTTTACATGACCAATCCGACCTCTCTTCACGCTCTGTGCAGAGGAAGAATATTGGTTAGAATGGAAATGAGGGATCCAGAAGAGAGGAAAGAAGAAGAAATGTGCAGTAACTCTGATTCAGAAGTTGTGCAATCCACACAAAAGAAGCGTCTTTTGACAGCTTAATGTACTTGGCCGGTTGGATTGCAAAGAGATTCCAACTTAAATTTCCGTATATGACTGTCGGAATATAATTACAGTCTCCCATCTTGGATTAGCCATCTCTCTTTTGGAGATCTTGGTGAACCCAGTGAACAGTGCAAGTCGGAAGTAACATTATTGGAAGGGCTCTTCGACAAACACGAAATGTGAATTACCAAAACGTAATAAAATTTGTCAAGTGCTTTCGCTTAAAATGAGTAAGAAGTGTCCAGAAATAGATCCGGAAACTTTCTGTTTCTTTGTGCATCAGAGATTGCTGATAAGTTCAAAATATTAAAATAAAACACTGAGACCAACAACATCGAAATTTGTTGGCAAACTAACGAAGATTGTGTTATACTTTTATGTTTTATTAATTATTTAATTTAATATTTTGTAAGTTACAAGTGCAAATATTAACGTTGCCTCAAAAGTAAAAACGTAATATTTCCTGTATTAAAATAGCAATAGCTATTTACAAAATTTGAGCATTTTAACAAACTAATATTTCCTCCGTTTTGTAAATAAAATGTTATATTAGTGGATAGGTATCCGACTGTTTCCTTTGTTAGAGTAATTTACCGACCATTCCCAGTTTGTTAGTATAAGCTTTATTAGTCAATAATTATTTGTCTGGTAGGCGCAGCTGTAGGAAGGCAGATTTCCGAGTCGGTGGCAGTCTTTCATTGTGGTGACCTGCCTTAGCAACGAGAGTTCGTCACACAATTATGTAAGTACATTTTTTAAAGTGATCATGACTATATTTGCTCTTTATGTCTGGAAAGGAAAGATACGCTCTTCCTGAGATATGTGACTGTGTTTGCTTTGCTTTTAAAAGTCCTAATCGCTCAAAGCTATTCCCAGCAATTTACTGGGTGGCGCCCTCTAACTATCCGCGGCTTATTAATAATTTATCATTATAGTGTTTATTTTTATTACCTCGATTTTCTTCGAGACCCTTGTTATTATTTTGCCAGAGCAAACTCACATAGCACGTCTCAAGGGGAACGCTTGAGAACGAGAAAGCACCGAGCGGCCGTAATTATTATGAAACTCAGGATATCATCAGAGAGAATGGCCGGCATAAGAGGGGCTCAAACTCTCGCTGTCTTTCCAATTCTTATCCGAAGTTTAACAATCGTAAAAATTCAGCGCCGATACCATCCTCTTGGCCAGCGCTTGCTTCATGTTATTGAAATGCGTCTCACTGAGTAAATGCGTTATAAATTGAGAGGAAAAAAGATCCGGGGTGTATAGCCAATGTACTTACAGGTAGTATTGTAATAACTCAATTTCTTTTAACTGTTGAGTTATTGGTGAACAAGTGAACAACTACGGATACATGACTTGGACCCGATTTTTCTTTCCCTTGATCAACGGCGGCTATTTTGGTATAAAATGGAGTGGAGCCAGTGTAGCTGATTTGCATGAAATTGAAAAGCAACGATCCCACAATTGGACACTATTTCTGAATGTATTGAATTATCCTCCAGCAAATGTCTAGGACCTTTCTTCCCAAACTCTTTCTGGACCACTTTCTGTGTCACCTTGTCTTCTCAAAGCTAATAACTACTATTGTTGAGGTAGTGAATACCAGAGCTGAAAACTGGTCACATTTGGTGACCTGGTTTGACCCTATCTACGAAGTATAAATAACGAAATTTCGACGTGGTATTGTTCGTGCTCAGGGAAGAACATCTCCGGTCCTGGTCAGCCCTGCAAGAAACACTGTTCAAACGCAATGAAATAATTAAATCTCTCCTTTGTCCTTCGGGTTACCCGGTTTAAATCGGTCCAAAACTTGATCTGAAGACCCGGATATGAAGCCCAGAAACCCGACATGATCCCTGACGAACATCTTCGCCACAAAGAAAGGTTTCTAGAAGAATTAAAATTAAGTGAAAACGAGAGACAAGAGCTACAGATCAGAATTGGACAGAGCCGTTGCCAATTATGGCGACAGGAACGATTCAAGAGAATTACAGCATCGTCATTCGGCAGGATTTGCAAGATGAAAGAAAGCACTTCCTGTCAGAAAATCATAATGTCTCTCCTGTACTCTAGTAATAAAAGGACACCAGCAATGATGTATGGCATAGAAAAGGAACCTTTCTCTTTGCAACAGTGAAAATGAATATGGCGTGAAAGTAGATCGATGTGGACTCTTTACTGACTCTGAACAGTTTCTTAGGCGCTAGTCCAGATTGTGCTACAGGAGACGAGTTCGTTGCGGAAATAAAATGCCAAGCCGCAGCAAGTTCTATGGCGCCAGGAGAAGCAATAGAAAAACGAAGAGTCAAGTTCTGCACGATCACTTCTGATGGGCAGATGAGACTAAAAGAAAATGATAATTATATGTATCAAGTTCAGGGGCAGCTATATATATATCACACGTCGCAGTTTTTGTTATTCCTTGTTTTGGACACCAAATGGTATGCTAGTACAAAAGATTAGTCGCGATGAGAAATTTTGGAAAGATGAAATAGAACTACAATTAAAAAGGTTCTCCATGGAGTATCCGCGACATACAAGGAAGATGATGATTCGAGATCCGCAATACATCATTAATGCACAAAGTAGAGAGATTCACTCTAAAAGGAGTAAAACGAA
The DNA here is from genome assembly GCA_022664845.1 of Lepisma saccharinum. Taxonomy (NCBI): domain Eukaryota; kingdom Metazoa; phylum Arthropoda; class Insecta; order Zygentoma; family Lepismatidae; genus Lepisma; species Lepisma saccharinum. The sequence goes on along the minus strand of JAGDQP010073797.1, from coordinate 5,424 downwards.
GCCTAATATTAACAAGTAAAAGTAAGTTTTGAGAAATTTTAAACAGCCTTTAGGTAATTTACTTCTCGTGTTATATATTAGCTTAATGCTTACGCTTCTGTGTTTTTGGGCATATTACTTTGCACACTGTCGTATATTCATACTTATTTGAAGCACATCCATTTCTTGAGAATTATAATACTTCGAAGTTACGTTTGTTACTTTAATGTAAAAAGAAAGAAGTTAATTAAAATTACTCAAAAATATTTTAAATAGTTACTGAAGTTTTCTTTCAATTCATAAGTTGTAATTAAAGACTAGACTTGTAATGCTATTAATGCAGCCATCAAACAACTGTGTATTGTGTGTTACATATTAAATTTGTTATGTATTATACTGTTAATTATATAATAACAAAATGTATATTATAGATTGGAAAAAAATACTAAATTCATAGCTGTAAAAGCTTTTACTTTCCCTCTAATTGTGGGAGACTTTCTCTCACAACCTGGGGAAAACAATTGAGGCGCAGACACTAATGATTTAGCGTTTATCAACAACGGAATAAAAAACCATTATCTTCGAAAGGGCAACAATCCTTCCGTTATTGATGGTTTCAAAGATTTTGTAAAGTAATTGGAACCCAGATACTCTATTTCTCTCTTCCAATCAGAACAATTTCTTTAAAATGTACGAGGAAAAGTCACAGAAATATTGGGTGGTGCATCCTCTGTTGCTCTAACACCAGATATGTGGTCAAAACTTAATACAGACATTTCTCACAATTACTGTGCATTGTATTCATAATTACCGTACAATTTGTACCCTATGTCACTCTGCAGAGTACAAGTTAGCGGTAGTCATAAAAGTGAACATTTGGCTGAAGTTATTCAAGAAGCAATAAACACTTGGAACCTACAGTCAAAGGTTGTTGTCATAGTCACTGATAATGACGCGAAAATGATTTAAAAAAGTGTGACCTACTAGGGATTCATATCTCGTGAGATCCCCATACGTTATACCCTCGTCGTGAAGGACGCGGTGAAAGAAAATCAAGATTTCACAGCTCTGATTGCCAAGTGCAGGACTACTGTAGCTTATTTTAAGGCAAGCACAGTCCCGACAGATAAAAGAGTGCAGCAGCGAATGTGGAAATCGGAGCTAAAACTAAAACAAGATGCGATGGAATTCTGTTTTAATTATGATGGAGAGACTTGTAGCTGTCAAAGAACACTAGTTTCTTTGTCCAACACCACTGAATGGCAAGTGCTAGAAGAATGTGTACATATGCTGAAATCTACAGAAATAATGACAATCAGGTACGTAACTTAAATATACAATTATGCTTTAAGTTATATTAATTCTGCATAAAACTTTTGTTCGGGGGGTCCCCTAAATACGTTCCTGATGACAATCGAACTTTCAGCTGAGCATATATCCCACTTTCTAATAATACACCTCTGGTTCGCGGTGTATAATATACGTTAAGGCACACCAATAATTTAAAATTAAATATTTCAAAATCACTCCGGGATATGTTGTTAACGGAACTGTATTGAAGACTAGCAAAAAATTAAAGAAGGCCCATTTCAGCCAGTGCAACATTCTTTGATCCACGGTTCAAGATAGCTGCATTAGACGCGACATCGAAGCTTCCTGAACAGATTGTGCTTGCGGTATTGACTGCATTATGTTAATCAACGGAAGAACGAGTTCTTGGTAAAGGGGGAACAAGTGTGAATACCCATATGAACAGGAAAGCTTTTCAATTTAGTGTCATTTGGATCAGAAGGTTGCCAGTTTAAGGTCCAAAAGTCCAAGTATGCTGTTCTCCCTGGAACCGCGAATAGTGATTGTGGTAGACTATATTAAAAAATTAAGGACCCTCTGACAATAAGCCCGCCAGTATCTGGAATTGCCATATGAACACAGGAAGAACAATCCTTTGGCTTTCTGGAAGTATCACCAAACTGTTCCTCTGACTTGTGTCTGATGGTTGTCAAATACTTATGTATTCCAGCAACTTCTGTGCCCTCTGAAAGAATATTTTCCAAAGCAGAACAAATTTTTAGTGAACAAAGAAACGGGACTTCTGGGGGAGAAAATGAACATTTCAGTTTTTCTGCATTCCAACAGCTTCCTCTTGCATTACATATGACAAACGTGCGGTGTTTGTGTATATATTTATTTGTGTGTGGGTTTGTAAAAGTAGCCCGCCTCGAACAAGTGTGAAGGGGTTGAAGGTTGACACGGAATAGAGCGTGCTACTTTTGAGACATGTGACACTTTTTTTTTTAATGCTAATTTCTTTACAGGTTTTTGAAACAGAACTGTGCACACAGTCAGAAATATGTTGTTCTCCCTGGTACCACGAATAGTGATTGTGGTAGGCTATATTCAAAAATTAAGGAAATGAAAGAGACCTTCGCCGACGAGTTCGCAGAAACAAAGGCACCAGCTAAACGTTGTATTCAGAATCTGGTTCGGCTCTGTCGCAAACATGAAGAAATCGAGGCCTCCATCCATCCGGACGCCGGAAGTCGTTATTGTCATTTAGGGCCGAATTCATAGTAGTTTGTCGAGAGCGTCTTCAAACGACATTTGAATGAGGCTTACTCGAGATGATATTTCGAACTTGAGATCTACCTTTATTCATAGTCAGTCTCAAGTGGCTCTTGTGAGAAACTCGTTTTGAGTAAGAGCGTAATCCACATCTTACTCAAATATAGAGTCAAGAGAAGATTTGTTGTTATGCATGCCAACTGTGCAATATTGTAAATTTAACTTAATAGATTACATCGAATTTATATGATTGTTGAGAGATTTCTACAATAAAAATATAGTATTATATATGAACAAATGAAATAAAAGGAAGTTCAGTCTTCAAAGCATCATAGTATCAACAATACATTCCCCTACAGTTTCTTATATCTCACTTTTTAAGTAGGTATACGTTGGTACTCTTAACAAAAGAAGACTAGCACGCGAAATACAATTTCAGGTTCTCGCCCGCAACCGCAATTACTTGAAAAATGGGATTGGTAGCTGTTGATACTTGATAGAAGTGAACGAAGTGTGAACGATAAAAGAATAGAAAGAAATGACAAGAAGGATATTTACCAAATACGAGAGATCTCTTTTGAAGCACCTTATAAAAGAGAAAGCACATATCATCGAAACAAAAGAGTCCCGATGCATGCAGCAATAAAAAAATTTAAAAAATGAAGCTTGGCTGGACTTGGTGAGGACCTTCAATGCCGATGGAAGGGTAGAATCAGAGGTATGTATTGTGTTTTATTATGCTGCATGTGTGTACAGGTGGGAGAAAGCTAAAGAGAGAAAATAATATATCTTCAAAAGTTAGGCGTAAAATAATTTGTATGTATATATATTGGTATATGAGGATATAGTACAGGCTTCTAGAACCTGAGACGTTGAAGTTGTTAATATACATAAAATGTATTTTATAAAGTGTACTTTATTCCGCAGTTTCCACCAGTTATTGAGCCGTATGTGTGCTTTATACCACACATTCCCTTGAAAATAATTCACAAACACATTTCTATAAACACACAGCGACAGCCAGTAGTCCAAAATAAAGTGTTAGGAAAGGGCATGTGTCATTTTGTTAAATACGTACTTCATTTCATAAACACATATAAACATGGCGCCATGCGGAGGAATGCAAGTGGGTTCATTTCCTGTTATGAATGACACGTGATATGTTATAAAGATCACGGACATAATATCGAAAATCGAAGACGGGCTATGTAAAGTCAGATCAGTTACCATGGTGAGCGATGCTGACGACGTTTAATATACTACTTCCATGTGCCCGTTCTCAACGCGGAAGCACCTAATTAGTCTGACGCACTTTTCATTCGTGCTTCCTCATTTCACATTTTCATGACTTAAGAGCTTTGTTTTATTTAGTTTGGCGAACGCTTCCACAATAATTTCTTCCGAAAATTTTACATTTTGGTCTAAATTGACTTGACCCAATTTTTGGGTTCACTTTACTTTATAGCCCACCCAAAAATAATGCAAGTTTTACAGGAGAAAATGAATACTTTCGAGTTGATGGAAAGTGTATGATTTATTTATGGTATAAACACATGAACATGTACTGCGTGTCTTGAACCAACAAGATTTTAACTATGTCACGCAGAAGAAAATTACATGCTTGTAGTACGCTCTACAATATCTCAACTAAAGGGAAACCAGAATACTTATACGAGTTACTACAACAGAGAAAATTTGGCCATTCGTACAACACTAGGAAACGTGATAAATTGTCTTTCACAATGTACCATATCAGCATATCAATCTTCCTTTTCCTATGTACCAGCCAAGCTTTGGACCGAGCTTCCCATGGATATTGTAAATTCCTGTACTATTGTGCAAGTTAAACGCAAGCTAAAGAATTATCTCTTACTACAGCAGAGTCAAAGTAATACTACTGAGCAAGTGTAATATAGCTTATATCTCACTACTCCCCCTTTGTATTGTTTATGTATTTTTTCTTCTATTTGTCTTATATAAACGTCGCGTGGAATATGTCATTATTGTAATTGTAGGTTAAGCGTATATTTTGATAGTAATACGGAATATGTTCAAGCACTGTATAAGTACGACGACACAAATTAGTTATCTGTACTGACACGGGTTAGGTGATAGAATAGCTTCAGCTGAATGTCGCCCACGTTAATAAAGAATGTTTGAATTTAATTAATTTAAGGTTGTGTTATAGTTGGGGAGGTGTTACACGAGAAAGAAAGAAAAGCATTAATGGGGTGTAACTATTTGACTTCGTCCGCGTGGGTGGAGGGTGAAGTCATGTACTCGATTTGCATGGCGTATGATGGAAAAAAGAAACTAACCTGTTTTCTCTAATCTAACTTCACCTATGTTACGAAATATATAAATAATAAAAAAAGCCGCGATGTTAATAAAATCGAGTGCGTATTTGCCGCAATTAGTATTCATCTGCAGTAGCCGTCTTTAGAGCTAAACCGGGTAATAAGCAACAGATTTCTTTTCTTAGACACCTGATACAATTGAAGATGCATGTCGTGATTACAGGTGTTTCCAACAAAGCGTGAAAGATAGTAGAAAAAAAAAATGTCTCTTTGGAGGCGAAAAGAGTATATGGTGTGTGTGTGTTGTTGCAAAAACTTGGCACATAAAATTTCTTTAGCTGAAATAAAACTTGGATACAATTTGGAAGAAAACTGGCAGCGTTAATATTAAAAGGAGATAAAAATAATTTATATTAATGTGAACTAGCAAGCCTATTGTGAATTTCGTGAACTGCACACCACCTAATCTTTTGTAACAATGAGAGAAGTTTATGAAGGTCGCATATGTATAATATGTACTTGCTGGGATAATTAGGACCAGCATACTTGAGGTAGCCCCATACTTAACTGATTATTTAAGTAGTGA
>JAGDQP010073793.1:0-10346 GCA_022664845.1 Lepisma saccharinum | reverse complement strand
GTTTGAACGCCATCTCGTTGAACCCGATCGGACTTATACAACGCGAGATACAAATCACTGAAGCCATCTATTGGCAAAATAATGGATTACTTTTTACTACACCAGATATTTGAATGAGGCAGAATTTAGGTTTGCGTGAAATTTTCTTTTTAAAAGAGGGGGGAAAACAAAATTTTATTGAATAATATTTTCTTATTTAAATTTATGTTAGAAAACTACTATTTTTAGATAAATAAATGTTTCTACAAAAGACACTGCTTTTATTTGAAGAAAAGAGCAATAATACGTACACAGATAATCTGAACCAAAGCCAATGGATGTAAATAATTTTATCGCAGCTCATTGGCATCTCAAATTTTTATTTCCTTGGAATACATGTCACAAGTAAATTTCCAATTGTCTTTAATAACTCATCTGGAACAGTTCACTCGATTCTTAGGCTTCTAAATGTTGTGACATATTTTGTGCTGTTTCAGTAAACGTTTTGATCTTTCCTTGTCCTGAAAATGCACTTACACTGTCACAGTCTGACCTGAATGGAACCTTTTTACAGCTGATGCTACTTCTTAATACATTTCGGAGACACTTTGGCCAATGTCAAGTACTTTCAGTTGGTTTCTAACACCTTTACAATGTATTTACTTGCCTTAACCTGTTTGTACAGTACAACAGAAAACCAAACCTTTTATTAGTAGTGATTTCTTAGGTCCAGATTATCGGATATCATCGCCCTTTTCTTCAAATAAAAGTATATATTGGAAGCAGCATCTTTAGAATTTGAATTTAATTTTAAGACCTTTAGGCAACTTTGGCTCAGGCCGGATGGATGATAAGATGAATTAGTAAATAAAGAAACTGGGAGGAAACGGGAGAACCTTGAGAAAAGCCACATGCACGGTGTTTGTCCACCAGAAAGTCCATATAGCGTGAGCAGGGATCGAACCGACCACCCTTAGCATTAGATATGAGCGCTAAACCATTGAACCACCGCGGCCCAGCAGCTTTTTTTAAAGCATATATTTATCTAAAAAATATCGTTTCATAATAAGACCTTAAATAAGAAAATAATTGTGAATAAACATTTTTTTTTTTTTTTTTAAATTTCATTTAAAAAACTAAAACTAAGTATACTTAAGTAAATATTAAATAAAATAATTTAGGCTAAAATACATATTTTTAAATTTAACAAAAAAAATCTATTAGATTTATGAAAATATTGCTCTCAGGGTTGGCAAAAAAACATGTCTTTAAAAAAAATAAAAAACAGTTGTTTTTTTTTGTTTAAACCAGGATGCTTTGCTTTATTCATTTATATTACATATGGATATAAATAAGTTTGTTCTCCTTGTAAACTCCTTACGCAGCAGCGCGGTTATGAAGTTCGGGACTTACAGCAACAGCTTAAAGTGGGATCCGAACCACTACTCGATTTGCACCTGAGAGAAATTTACCTCCACCTGGACTCGAACCCGGGATCCCTTTAATACAATGCGATGAGTCTACCGATTCATCCACGGAGGACACCTGATAGAAATACGTTGTACTGGTCTTGCATACTTGTGAATTTAATTATTAAGAGTCACTTCAGAAGGACAAAAGATACACAACTGCACAAGTGAATTCACTGTACAGAGTTACACTAACTAACTTTATGGCTTACGGAACTCGCAAGTTCATCGCCGCAGTAACAAACGTTCGCCATTGGATTCTATCCTGGGCAACATCAAGCCAGTTTTCATCACCAACACCTACTTCTCGAGGTATTCCCATTATTAAAAGAAATGGACTGTTTCAAAAGACTACAGAGTACAGATCTAATTTAGTCCAAGCTAGTTCACGGAGTCAGAAATACGTAAGACTTAATCTGCATATCAATAAAAGAAGAGAATAAAGATAGTACGAATGATCTGAGTCCACGATGGCTCTGAACCATCCATCCATACACATACAGAAAATACTTTTGATTTCAATAAATTTGTTTCCTGGAGGTTTTATGATAAAAATCTTGTACGGAATTTCGGTGTATTTTATCAATACTAAACATTATTAGTACAAAAGATTATTCAGAATTTTTTGCTTTGATTGCAATTGCATAATAATAATAATGTACGTCACTGTAAGCTGTCGATAAATTTCCCCAACTTCTATCAATATATTTAAGCAAAGTAAACTTGGGCTTCTCTATGAAACAACAGGTATTCAGGCAAACAGAAAGATGCCATTTTTATTTCGTTTCGTTTGTTTAGGCTTAACGTCCTGATGTAACAGCAAGGTTATGATGGACAAGATCTACTGCTTACAGTGATATCCGAACCACTACTCGGTTTGCACTTTAGAGAAATTCCGTGGTCTCATCGAGAATAGAACCCGAGACTCCTTGATTACAAGTCGCAAATGATATAAAATTAACACAGATGGTTTAATATGTGGAATAATCAACATGAAATTCACGCTATTTGTGGCATTTATGCTTTTTTTTTGTTTAAACCAATTTTTTTTTGTTTGTTTTTTTAAAACCACCTGGTTTAAACCAGCCAACAATGATTGCTCTTAATTAAAATTGAAGCCAAAGAAATTATCTTTCATTTAAAAAAAGGAACCATCGAAATCTCGTAATGCGATGCCGATTTGAAACATTGGCGCTAGCCACCATTTTGAATACCTACCGTTTTGTGATAATCACCTATATTCGTGCTCTTCATAGACAAGCGTTCAAGAGCTGAAAGTTCCATTTATTCCATCTATTTTATGCCAAAACATCATGTAGCTTCTGCACGCACTAGTGACTCCATAATGTTACCTCGTAGTGCAGAAATTTTTAAACAATTGTCTATATCGCGGGTTATACTTGTCGGATTTAATCGACCTCTTTTTAAAAATTAAAGCCTCAGTTACAAGCCATATTTTATGGAAGGACATAGGTTTCTCTAAAACCAGTCATTTCAAAGTAAAATATTAAATAAGAAAATATTTTAGACTAAAATGAAATATTTTTTACATTTAACTGAAAAACTATTACATTTGTGAAAATATTGCTCATAACTAAAATTGTAGCCAAAGAAATAATATTTCATTTTAAAAAAGAATGATCGAAATCGGATAACTCAGAGCTGAGATATATTGATTTTAAGAAATAGCGTCGGCCGCCATTTTGAACGGCCGCCATCTTGGATAGCTACATTTTTGGAATGTCCATCACGTGTTTTCGTGCTCTATATATGCCAGTGTACAAGTGCTGAAAGTTTCATCTGGTTCCTCCATTTTATACCAACAACTTGTCTGGCACAAGGACTACAAGGTGCGGTTAAACAAAATGAAAGTTTGAGGTTTCTCAAACTCCTTAGGAAGGCCGCTACTACGAAATTAGGTATTGTTCTTTTGACTGGACAATCATTGCACACCACCAACCCATTCCTCCCGAAAAGCCAGTCTTTGAGTGATATTCAATAAGCAGGACCAGATGAGAGGGGATGCATCATGTGCTACATAATTGTAAAAACTTAAAATAAACAATAACCAAACAATTAGCGAAATTAAGCAGATTTTTAATGAAAGTACCCTTACGAGTCAAGTATCCTTATCTGAATGTTGTCTTGGCTATGGATTTCCCGACAAGTATGGTTTGTAGCTGTGTTTATAACGCAGCAAGAGTTACATATCAGACGTTTGTAATTTCAGATCATGGAAATTTAAAGTTGTGATTGGGACATAAGTCGTGATTTAGCCGAGCAGTCCGTCACTCACCTTGGATCTTATTAAGCTCTATGAATAACGAATTACCAGCTCGACTCTTGAGAAGAATGACTTTTAATATCATGTTGGATACGTTGAGAGAGGTAAGGGCTATCTTAGCAATACATAACATCCCAAATCTCATCTCTCACTTTCACTAGCACTTCAATGAGTTGCATCATTCATCTCCATAATCTTAAGTCTTTATGAAGAAGCTAAGTGTAGACATTTTGAGGATTCACCTTTAAATATGATAGAATGGTCTAATTTGGTTTCTTATTTGTATGATAAATCCTTATCTGGTATGTAGACTTATCTATTTCTGTTACTTTAGAAAGAAAGTATTTACACCTTTTGAAAAGATTAATATTATAATTACCCTTATGTTGTCTGTCGGCGGGATCTCTTTGCAGAAGTCCTCCAGGCATGCTCTTCAGAAGTTGCATCACTTTGTAGCCACCATAGAGGAACGCGCCACACAAAAATATTCCCCATCCCAAAAATAGGGTCTGAATAACGTACATCAACATCTACGGAAGAAAAAGAAAGCACAATCAGTAACCACTTAATCTGGAAAATGCATATTACTCAAACTAGCGTCTTAGTTTAATAAATTCCTCAAATCAAATCGACTAGCTTATCTCCTCAAATAAACAAACACAAAAGGTATAAATTCAATAGAATATAAACGTGTAAACTAGCAAAAAAGATCAGAGAAAAGGAACACTCATCTTTTCACAATTCGCCACATGGTCGAAAGTAACCTACAAATCAAGAACAAGTGTTTTCGTTTGAAACAATAATAACGTATTTGCTTACAACTTCAGTGCTTTGTGTGTGCAACTGGAATCTACATTTTGTACGCTGATCCGGAAGTACTATAGAATCTCTATATTGAAATTGTTGTAAAGGAAGATTCAGGCCTTTACAAGCTACTATGGATACAGGGCACCAGATGTATCGCTTTGTCATAGTCGTCGAAAAAGGTAATGAATAAGGTAACGGGGAGAGGTTTCATTCTAGAAACTGTCCCATGGTTAAGCTGTCGCTGAAGAACTCGACAAGATTGCCTGTTCGAAGAGAAGTCGAACCTAAGTCACTTCCCGAGAGCTGAAGTAAGGACTTGTCATTAGACTGATAGATAGTTAGATAGGACGATGGAGAAGCAAAGCAAGAAAGAAGAATGTTTTAAAAAATAAAGTGGGGGAAGTATGTGACTAAATAGGATAATGGAGAGAGAAAAAGAAAACCCCACCAAGTGGTCTAGCGGTTACGATTACTGCCTTTGGATAAAACTGAAGAAATGGCGCGTGCTCGAGTACCGATCATGCTGGTTATGCTGACTGAGATTTTCCAGACTTTTCTTCAGGCCCGGAACTTATGCAGCTATCTTTCTCTTGCCTTCAGACGGCAAAAGTAAAATAATTAAACGTGATTGTCTAGTTAACCAAGGAATCCCGGGTTCGATTCCCGATGTGGACACAAGAAGTTTGGAGCCCAGGTTAAACTGTAGGTTTCGTCCTTACCAGCTCGTTTAGGACGTTAATAATAATTCAATCAATCAACGATAACGTCTAGCCTTAAGACGAAAGAACAGAAAATTAGAATTTCGAAAGTAAAGTACGAACATACGGAGTTAAACGGAAGAGATAGGGTTAGAGATACGGAAGAGATAGGGTTAGACAGAGTATAGAGAGATAAAGTGGAGAAAGGGCAGTTAGACAGGACGATGGTGAGATACAGTACGAAAAGGCAGAGTTTACAATGGAATGGAAAGGAAAAGTGAGAAAATATGGAGTTAAACAGAACGATTCATAGGAGTAAGAAAATACAGAGTAAGGTCGGATTGTACGGTATATAATCACATAAAATTTATTTCAAATCAAAGGGTTATTAATTCTAAAGTAATGGTTAAATACTTGTTCATAAGATTCAATTTGATAATTTCCTATGAAAAACAAACTTGTTTGGAATACACGGTCTGATTATTTGCTGAAATGGATTGCGAAATGTCACCTCAAAACAATGGCATTATTTCTCGTATGCGTCAATTTTGAACCTCTTAACCAGAAAACAATGTGGTCAAAACATCTGAAGCATAATAAAGTCTCTTTTTCTTTCATTATCGACGTTGTAATTATCTCCGACCTACACAACTTCCCACCACTTCAATTCCACTCATCTAAAAGAGGGAAAACGAAGTAGAGGAAACAGGCAGGAAAATTCAACAGCTTATAAACTTCCTGTTTCAACTGTTTTGATTCTCAGCAACAAGTGTTTCACCTCTGACATTTTCAACTCCCTTTTTGCGATACTTTTATACGTAGGCTTCTATAACATTGCTTTTCTCTCTTTCTGAGATATGAAACCGGAAACTCTTTCGTTTCAATTTGACACAAATTTGTTGGCAAAGTAAGAAAGATTCAGAAAAGTTTTACTTTAGCTTTTCAGATCTCTTGTTTGTGGTTTCAAGAATCGTCATGAGAAATCCAGCTTTGAAAACAGATGTGTACGTTTCAGATAATTTTCAAGTTATGTAATCCTGCTTTTTAAATTTTAACAACTCACAGTAGGAGTTGTGTAATTACTTATCAAGAATATTGTATATATCTCATAACGAAAAGAATTATGGTTGAACAAATGTATGTACAACTTGAAATGATAAATACGATGAACATATGTGAAACAGGGCATGATGACTGGTGATTAATGACATGTATCTAAAAGCGAAACTGGACTGACTGCTGTCATTGAACATTTATGAATATATAATGCCAGTGAGCGGAGAGAACACTTAATTTCGTTTGTACACTTCCAGCCTAAACCAATATGGACAAAATTATCGGTTCTAACTCACTTTTTTTACGCTTGATATTGCTGTGCGGCCAGTTTTTTATTTATGTTTTAATTTTTGCAAAAAAAAAAAAAAAAAAAAGTGAACATTACTTGGTGTATTTACTGAAGTTGAGGCAGGCACGAGCTATGAATACGATAGTTTCTAAGATTCTATTCATTCACTCGTTTTTTAGTCTAAAATGAATTAGAAAATGACGACTTATCCGAATGAACAGCTATAAATGTAGGAATGAACAGGGATGTCATCTCTCATCCATTTTGTTTAATCCTTTTCAATGTTTTGGCCCACAATTGTGGGGGGCCATGTTTTTTATATCTTTGCTCTGAGTTGATTCTAAGTGGTAAGACCTAAACTACTTCAATTGTGGATGAACGGGTAATGTTGTTTGATTGTTTCTAAATCAATTCAAGTCGTGTTGGGGTGAGGGGGCCGTTATTTCACATTCAACACAATTATGGATGGTCAGAACTTCAGACTAATTTGCTTATATTTTTTTAAGTCCCACGCTACCACAATTGTGGCGAAACTTTCAGTGCTGCTTTTTTGTTAAAACAATATATATTTCGAGGCGGAAACTGTGGGGATTAGTTACTGTTGACCTTGATCTTTCTAATTATAAGGAATTAACAATCAATTTACTGTATCAATCTGGTGGTTTTACTTCCGAAAACATTACAGTATTAATTTAAAAAACCCTCAAGAAATAACACTTAGGAAACATGATTCCAAAGAAATTTAAAGCAAACACCAAAATATCTTCAGTAGTTTTGTTTCAGGGCGGAAAGGGAGATATATAGAAGAAGTTGTAAGATGGAAACTGGAAGAGAAGATACAGTAGAGAGTTGACAAATCAAATGCATTAGATTTGCAGATGATTTAGTTCTCTTTACAGAAAATGATACATTATTTACGACGATATTAATATAGTTGTAAAGAAGCAGTAAGGAACATGAGATGAAAATATACGTAGAAACGAAACGGGTGATAAGTAGAGCCACTGGAACAATAAAAATTGAAATGGAACCGAAATGTGGATTCTACGAAAAACTGAAGAAATAAAACTGGAAGTTTTCGAAAAGTAAACATGGAAGAATACAAAGATATCAGCTGGACACAACATGCATAATGACTAAAACAAATGAGTTATATGCTGAAGAGAGAAGACGATATACAAGTAATGCTACAGACAATCAAGAAGGGGGAAATGAACTTCGTTAAGACATTGCGCGCATTCAACTGACTAAGGTAGCACTTAGCGCTGTGAGAGCATTTTCGACTTGGTTGCTACCTATAGACAAACTAATAAGAGTCAAGTGCTCTCTCAGCGCTTAATGCTACCTTAGTCCGTTGAATGCGCCCATGGATCCAAATACGGGAGACGGATCTACTTCTAGCGACCTGAAATGAAAACCAACAAAGCCATGAGTACCTGGCAAGTGTAATTGATTAAAAAACAACTGAACTTCACGTTCCGTACAATACCATATTTAAAATATTCTAATCTTCCTCCTCTCTTCCTTAGCTAGATCTTAATCCATTCTTTGCTTCCACAAGATTCAAGTAAATCCCAATTCACCAGGCAGGATTAATCGAAAACAGGCCTCAAATTGACCCAGCTTAATTGTATTGGGCCTGTGAATTAGTCTACCGTATTTACATCCATGCAGACAATGAAGAAGGGGGGAAAATAAACTTAGTTAAGACATTGAGCGCATTGAACGGACTAAGTTAGCACTAAGCGCTGAGAGAGCATTTTGATCGTATTGGTAACCTATAAGCAAACCAATAAGATCCAAGTGCTCTGTCAGCGCTTAGTGCTACTTAATCCGTTGAATGCGCCCATGGATTTAAATACGGTAGACGGGGTTGACTGGCCCAATACAATTAAGCTGGGTCAATTTGACGCCGATTTTCGATTAATCTTGCCTGGATGATTGGGATTAACTTGCGTCTTATTGATTGGCCAATGCCTGGGCGTGTGGAAAGAAAGAATGGAGGAAGATCTAACTAAGGAAGAGAGAAGGAAGATTGGAATATTTTAAATATGGTACTGTACGGAACGTGATGTTCAGTTGTTTTTTTTTAACCAATTACAACTGCCAGGTACTCATGGCTTGTGCTGTCTTTAATTTCGGGTTGCTACTTCCGAGATTCTATAATAAAGTATAAAAATGGAATGTCTGGTTGAGGGGAGAAAAAGGAAGAGCAAGAAGACAAACCCAAATACTTGACAGTATCAAAGACCAATCGTTCGCAAGGTCAAAAAAGAACGTAACTGGATAAACATGATGCTATTCACAGAACAGTAATTATTATAACAGAAGCTTTTTGCTCTACAGAAACTTCTCACCCTTTTAGATATCATTTTTTGAAACTCTCGAACTAGATCACGCTCATACACTTCATTTTATCTTTATTATATTTATCGAACTAGATCAAACAAGGCTTATAGGCCTACATCACAAACTCCGTTATCTTTTATTTATTAAAGTTTCATAATAACATGGAATGTTAGTTTCAAGTCGACTCCACTCTTCACATGATGCACATAGCATGTAGCATTTAACTTTATCCTTTGCACTTTAATATCATTTCACACCCCCTCAGTTCCATCCCATTGTCCAAAATGTCTTCACCACACTTGCTGCTGATTCATGTCACAAAAGTTACGAGTTTATTTTAGTTTCAATGAAACAGAGAGTTAGTAACTTTTGTTGTGGACTTTTCTGACCTAATTACGTCATTAAGCTACATGAAAGTACAAAATTAGATCTTCTAATTGTTGATTGTTCTTTCTTGATATAATTACCTGCGTGAATGAAGTTATGGGTCTTCGGCAATTAAGTTACTGTATCTCATTTAAAATCTTTTGTGAAAGAGAATCTTTCTTCATTACAATCTCGAAGACAGAAGGAAGTTTTGCGTTCTCGAAGTGTCATAGTCTAATCATCTGACCAGTGTGCGTCGATTGATTTTAGTGGAGGTAACTGTATGGCACGAACTTCGAGCTCTGCGTTAACGATACTGGAGTGAAGCAAGGCCGTTCTGAATATTCCGTAAAAATATGGTTTCCTTTCAGTAAATAATAAAAATGTTGTACAGTTTTTTATAATTTCCCACAAAATAGAGTTTTGGATTTATTTCCTTCTTCCTAGTACCGATTGTAAGCAATATTTTCCAATGAAACCAATTTTTGTAAAATGCATAACATTTTTTCTTTCCTAAAATCCAAATCTATTTAGTTTTGTGTTGTTTGTTTAGATTGTTTGAATATTTTCATCCCCAAAATTGAAAAGACATGTTTACATCACATGAAAAAAAATATGTTTCAACCTAACAAAATACTTTATTTTTTGCACCAGAAAAAGAGTTGCTTTACATAGGTTTCATGACCAGGCCAAAGCACTAATGTGATGCACAAATTAATTTTTTTCCGGTGACAATAAGGTCATGTCCAACCAACAAATGGTTCTTCGAAGCAAAGTTGATATAAAATGGACAATTTGTTGTTTCTGCGGAAACCAACTTGGGGAACTACTTCTTAATGACAATTGATTAATGGGGAAGGCCCATTCTTATCAATTTTTCAAATTTTATTAAATTACAGATGAGAACTCAAAAGGTGCATACCTGTAAAATGTAATATATATATCTGGTGTAGTAAAAAGTAATCCATTATTTTACCAATAGATGGCTTCAGTGATTTGTAGCTCGCGTTGTATAAGTCCGATCGGGTTCAACGAGATGGCGTTCAAAC